>JANHAO010000001.1:0-63336 GCA_026873985.1 Saraca asoca
CCAAAGAATCTAATTCATCTTACTTCATTTTGACACCAAGTACATGTGTATCTATCTAGATCTCTGTAATAATGCCTTACAATGTACACACACACACATATTGTACACACATTGTTGTTTCTGTAGTGACCCAAAAAAGAAAAAAGAATTTCATTTTTAACATAGCCAACTTAGAATCAAGTTGTGGAACCAAATTTTTAACATACTAAAGCCTTCAAAATCAAGCAACAACAAAGAAAACTGAACATGAAATTAGGTGAAAAAGATGTCCTATATGGGACAAAAGCGTTTCTAAAATGTGAAGTGGCAAATCCCTTATGGCTTGGACAAGACAAGATAATTAACTAAAACTTACAAAATATGCATGCACTTATTTTTCCAATCTGTTTTGTTTTAAACCAGTATTCCATCTTAAGACATTAAACTAAGATAGATGTTGCTTTGACATTAGCATAATTATGGAATTTGCTGAGGAGGATAATAAAAGAAGAAATAAACAAATAAAAACATAATCTAGGAAAAAAAAAAGAATAGAGATTATGTGAAGGAGGAATTAACCTTAGTTTATGATAGACAAGAAACAAAATGAAATAGTCAAATAAAAGTGAAGTGAGATTTGTGTATCTATACAAACAGCCCAAAGCAACATCAGAATATGAATTGTATTAAAAAGTAAAAAGTAGTAAGTAGTGTGAGAGCAGTAAATGGAAGCAAACCTTGTGCTTTAAGCCATCCATATTTCTATGTTGTAGGTAGCTACTAGCTTGACTTCTTCTAGGGCTTCTAGCCTTTAATGCTTCTTTGACCTTCAACCTATATATATATATATATATATTAAGACTTCTAGTAAGGATAGCAAGATGAATTAGAAAATATTACTATTTTATAAATTTTATACTAATGTTTGAGTATGAGAATAATCTGGAAATGGTATGATAGCTTACTAAGAAAACATGGGTTTGTTAAGGAATGGTAGTCCCTCTTTAAGTGGATGAAAAGGGGTTTTGGTTCCTACCTTTTGGACCTCCTATGAATATTGTAAAATAAGGATAAATTATTCCTAGAGATAAGTTTCATGCTTGGATCTTAGTATTTATTTCATTTTGCAACTTTAATTTATAATTCATAAAGTTATTTTTACATTACCTGAAGGCAATGGTATCAAGCTAAGGAGATAAGTTTATATTTTGATTATCTGCATTTGATTACTATTTTTTGTTATTGCTTGTTGTTTAATTTCTTGCAATCAATTATGTTAGGATCTTTGTCTTCCAAATTTTCCTTTTTTGGATCTTCTTCAAAAACTAATTTAAAAAATGACTCCAAATTTATTTTTAAAGAACAAATTAATTTTGAAAACATCAATCAGTAGATTGATGATTGGGAAATGCTTAGAATTTCAAATAAAGAGCTTTAGAAATTAAACTCAAGTTTCTTTAGTTGATCAACTTATGTTGTGAAGACCAAAGAAAAATTTTTAAATGTTGACCTTACTTCTTTTAGTTATTTTTTATTTCTGTTTAAGGCCTTCCTCTGCAGCTTTTGGTATCAGAGCCAAGGGTAAGTAAGGATAGCAAAATGAAATAGAAATTACTGTTATTTTATGAAATTTGTACTAATGTTTGAGTATGAAAATAGTCTGGAAATGGTATGATAGCTCTCTAAGAACATATGGATTCGTTAAGGAATGGTAGTCCTTGTTTAAATAGTTAAAAAGGGGTCTTGGTTCCTACCTTTTGGAGCTTCCATGAATATTGTAAGATGAGGCTAAATTATTTCCAAAGATGAGTTTCATGTTGAGAACTTAGTATTTAATCCATTTAGCAACTTTGATTTTTAATTTATAATGTTATCTTTATATTACCTAAAGGAAATGATATCAACTTAAGGAGATAAGTTTATATTATTTGCTTTTGATTACTATTTCCTATTATTGCCTACTATTTAATTTCTTGCAATAAATTATGTTCAGATCTTTGTCTTCCAAATTTTCTTTTTCTGGATCATCTTCAAATACTTCTTCAAAAATTAATTTCAAAAATGACTCCAAATCTATTTTCAAAGAATAAATTACTTTTGAAGGCATTAATCAGCAGATTGATGATTGGGAAATGCTCAGAATTCCAAATAAAGAGCTTTACAAGTCAAACTCAAGTTTCTTCAATCGATCAAATTATGTTGTGAAGATTGAAGAAAACTTGTTAAATGTTAATCCTTTACGAGAAGAATTTGTTATTGTTTTAAGGAAAGATCTTTTAAAATTAAATTCCAAATATAATTTTCTACATCTTGGCTGTATACAAGTAGCTACCAAACCAATGACTAGATTAGGTTTAGATATTGCTATTTTGACATGTCTTAAAGATACTAGGTATGCAAATTTTGATGACTCCTTTTTAGGAGCTATAGAAACTAGTGTATTGCAAGAGCCGATACATTTCAACTATTTTCATGATATTTCTATCTATTTGATAGAGATTTATAGAGATAGGATAATAGTCCTAAACACCAAATGATTTGGTTACAACATGGTACCTAAATCAATACTATAGTTATAATGTATAGGATCCGATATAAGTTGAACAATTCTCAGAATTAAGGAATTCTGAAGCCACAAACTAGAAAAGGTCAGATAGCTTTTCAGTTAACTGATACAAGTAAGGCAAATCTCTAAGTTCCTTTGAAGACTCCTTAAAACAAAATAATCTTTGCAAAAAATTGGTCATTCCTAAAGATAGTTCCTTCTAGCGTCCAAAACCCTTAGCTTTATAGGATCATTTAGCATATTTTAAGACAAGTAAATCTCTACTTTGATAGAAGTAGATCTAGGCTAGAAAGATCTAGAATAATAGAAGTACAATCCTCTTATTAGGCCAAAAGTTTCAAAAGAAGAAACTTTAAATCCACCTAAGCATTCAATAGCCACAAATTCAACTATGTCAATTGATCTAAGGAGTCTAAGGAGGATTGTCTCAGCAGTAAATCTTAGAAGATTTAGAAAATACCTTTTGAATTCCGAAGCCTATTTATACCAGGACAAATTCCAAAGGGAAGGGTAACATAGAGGATGATGTAGATTCTAACATAGTCTCCTTTCCTTAATCCCCTGTCTATTTCCAAAATTACTAAGACCCAGAGTTTCCATGATTGAACAATCCTTAGAAACTCAGAAAAAACCCTTCAGGGTAGATATAGAAGCCTTAAAGGAAGACTTCTATTTAAGGAACACATCCTTGAAAGAACCTAGTTCTTTGGTAAATATCAAGGAACTGAGAATAAACAAATAAATGGCAAACGGATGAATTTCATAAAGGAATTCAAAATTCAAAGTTTTTGCAAAGGGAAAACCTAAAATAGATTATTGCTTTGGTGAGTCAATACAGTTGGACAACTTCTAAATGAGAAAAATTAGTTTCTAAATTTCCTCCTTTCCTAGAAATCCTATAATAGCTTTTCCTTTCAAAATAAGGAACCCAAATGAATCTGTTTCTTCAAGAGATATATAATCTCTGATGGAACAAAACAATTACACTAACAAGTATCTCTAAACCTTAAGACAACAAATCCTTAAGGAACTTGTCTAAATAGGAGAAACCTCTAGCTCAAATAGTGCTTCCAAAGAAATAAAACAACCCTTATTCAAACCTTATGAGATCCCTTTGGATAAGCAAAAATAGCTTTATAGAACTCATAGAGTAGATATGTTAAATAGAATAGAAATAGATGGAATTACTTAAATAATGGAAGATTTAGACCATAAATTAGAAAAAACTATAGTTATCCCTAAATCACCATTAGGAGATAACTCTAGTAGAAAGCTACAAGCTTTAGACAAAGCTTTAGAAATAGCCTATGAGGTAGCTTCTAAAGAAGAAGAACCTAAGGTAGAAACTCTAGGTACCATAGCACCTTGGAGACCTAAGCAATCAACTTTCAAAAATACCTTAGAACCTCAAATAACCTTCATCCAAAATTCCTATAATAGGAGTAACATCTATGAATGGAACATAGATGGAAAATTTTAGTATGAGATAATCCAATTACTCCAATAAATGACTATGATTAGCACAGCCTACCAAACAATGCATAGATGTGATGACACAACAGTCGTTCATGTCCTAGTCACCAGATTCACTAGCCAACTTAAAGGATGGTGGGATGATCATCTCACTGGTGAAGAAAGACAACAAATACATAGTGCTCTTAAATTTGATAGTCAAGGAGAATAAGTTTTAGGATCAAATGCTAGACCCATTCCTAATGCTGTAAATTCCTTGATTTATATCATAACCAAACACTTCATAGGAGAACCTGGCTTAGGGAAGGACAAATCAGTAGAATTACTTTCAAATCTTATGTATAAAAGCCTTAGCAATTTTAGATGGTATAAGGATACCTTCTTTAAGCAAATATACTTTAGGGCTAATAGCAATGAACCCTTTTGGAAGGCGAAATTTGTAGTTGGATTCCCTAGATCTTTAGGAGAAAAGATTAGAGGGAAAATTAGGAATAAATTTAATGGGATAATCCCATATAAACAACTTACTTATGGATAATTAGTGGCTTATGTCTAGAAAGTAACCCTCATGATCTACTAGGAAGATAAGATTCATAGGCAACTAGTCAAGGAAAGAGCTCCTAATTGAAGAGAGTTAGGATCTTTCTTTCAACAATTTGGCTTTACTTGCCTAAAAACATATAAAACTAAACATAGGTATAGGGAGAAATAGCTAAAAGCCAATCCAAGACCACAAATTTGTAGGAGTAAAACCATAGGAAAAGTTTTTAGAAGAAAACTTAGGTATACTTCTCCATCGAATGTAGACAAAAGACTAGTGTATTATAGATGTAACAAACAGGGTCATATAGCTAAATATTGCAGAGTAAATAAAAGGATTAGGAATCTAGAACTTGATGAGAAAACACTAAATTAAATTAGCAATTTACTTGCAGAAACATCTTCAGAAGAATCCTTTCCTAAAGATAAGGAACAAGTTAAAGAGACTAATCAAATTCAAGAAAATGATTGTTGTTCTTAAAAATCTGAAAAGTCAATGTCATCTGAAAACCAAAATGTTTTAAATGTTCTTTCTTTGAAACAAGATCTTTTTTATGTCCTCTGCAAATTGCCAAATAGTGATAAAAAAAGAAATTATTTGCAAGAATTTAAAAGGACTCTTGAAAAACTAATTTCTTCAAAACCTTCTATTTTTGGATAACTGTAATTTTAAAAATGTTTTGGAAAGATTTAATTAAAAAAAAAGGTAAGCTTGCCACCTTATAGTATTTATAATCAGAGGTAAATCTTCTAAAAAAAAGAAATAAAGGTTTTGAAAGCCTAACAAAACCATTTTCATCAAATGTTTTCTAACTTCAAAAAAGGCAAAAACAAAGTCGAAGATGAGGATAAAAGCATCAATAGAGATGGCATTTTTAGACTCACTTCTATTGTAAGAATCTAAATTTGGCATATTCCAATAGAAAACACTGTCAAGGATGAATATACAATTAAGACAGTAGCTTTATTTGATACAAAAGCTGATCTTAATTGTATACAGGAAGGATTAGTACCTACCAAATATTTTGAGAAAACAAAAGGACTTAGATTTGCTAATGGATCTAAGCTCTTGATTCAATTTAGGCTCTCAAATCTTATTTTGAAAAAAGATTTTCATGATTTCAAAACAAACTTTCTAGTAATAAAGCATGTGACTAGTAGAATAATCCTAAGTTCTCCTTTCATTCAACAAATAATGCCCTTTTCAGTATCTGCTAAAGGAATACAAATAGAGAAATTAAGACAAAACCTAGTTTTCAAATTTCTCAAAAAACCTATTTTCAAAAATCTTCAAAAATTTTCATTTGGTTGAAAACAAAATAAACCAAATGAACTATTTTTCTGAAGAAATAAACTTCAAAAAAATAGAACAGCAATTGGCCACTCTAATTGTTTAAAATAAAATAAAAATTTTACAAAATAAATTTCAAAGTCAAATTTATTCTAAAATGTCTAATGCATTTTGGAAAAGAAAACAACATACGGTAAATTTATCATATGAAAAAGATTTTTCTGAAAAACAAATCGCAACAACAACTTGTTGAATCCAAATGAATCAAGAACTCTTGGACTATTGCAAAAAAGGAAGAGATGATCTCTTAGCCAAAGAGATTACTAGAAAGTCCAAAAGTCCTTCATCTTATTTTGCTTTTTATGTTAATAAAAATGCAGAAATAGAATAAGGAACTCTGGGGCTTGTAATTAACTACAAACCTCTAAACATAGCTCTTCAATAGATCAAGTATCCAATCTCAAATAAAAAGGATTTGTTAAATCGATTGCATTCTACAATAATATTTTCTAAAATTGATATGAAATCTAATTTTTGGCAAATATAGATAAACTTGAGGATAGATACAAAATAACATTCACAGTCCCATTTGGTCAATACAATGTGAGTCATTTTGATATGAAAAATGCTCCTTTAGAATTATAAAAGATATTTATAATCCTTTTACAAATTTTATTATTATTGATGATGTTTTGATTTTTTTTCTCAAAACATAGATCAACATTTCGAACATCTAAAATATTTTCTTAGAAACAACCCAGAAAAATGGTTTAGCAATCTCAAAGAAAAAGGTTTTTCTTTTTCAAACCAAAATCAAGTTTCTTTGTCATCAATTTTTCAAGGAACCATTTCTCCAATAAAAAGAGCAATTTAATTTGCTGACAAGTTTCTTGATCAAATTATTGACAAAACCCAATTGCAAAGATTTTTTGGATGTTTAAATAATGTCTTTGATTTCTTTCCAAATTTATTAAATATTCTTTAGCCTTTGCATGATTGGTTGAAAAAATCTCCACCTCGACGGATGGATTTACATAGAATGTTGTTAAAAGAGTCAAAAACTGAGGCAAATGTTTACTGTGTTTGTATCTTAGTGATCCATTAACCTACAAGATTGTAGAAACTGATTCTAATCTAGGATATGGTGGCATTTTTACAAAAATTCAAAATGGTAGGAAACATGTTGTTGCTTTTACTTCCAAAAATTGGAACCCTACACAACAAAATACTCTACAATTAAAAAGAAAATTTTATTAATTATTTTGCGTATTAAATTTCAAAGTGATTTATTAAATCAATTATTCATAATCAAGGTAAATTGCCAATCTGCCAAAGATATTTTACAAAAGAATGTTAAAAATTTAACATCTAAACAAATTTTTACAAGATGGTAGGCCATCTTATCGGTGTTTAATTTTCAAATTAAATATATTGAAGGGTCATTGAATTCTCTTTCTGACTTTCTCACTCATGAATTTTTGCAAAGAAATACCAAGAAAAGAGAAAGAAAAAAACAAAGGTTTGCCTCCGACTCAAAATTCAAATACTCAGAGTCTACCTTCGGATTCTACTTTAAAAACAAATGCCTTACTGGCATCCAAATCCAAAGTTAAGGCAAACAAATTGCCTCTTCTACTCAAATTTCTCTAACACCAATTAGTTCATTTCCCCCATTAGAAATGCACTTACCGATTGAAACCTTACAAGCAATTGCATGCCAAATATAGTAACCTTTGGCCTTGCCAACTAGAAAACTCTTAGGCTAATATTGTTGAGGAAAATAGTGATGAAAATAAACCTCTCCTCTTCACTAAATTCAAATTAAATCAAATTTTAGCCCAAAAATGCAAACAAATGACCATAATCAGATCATCATCAATGTTTATCACTAAATCAGAAACCTAGCAAATCAAAATTCAAGCTAAATATTTTTCCAAATCTTGAAAAGAGAAAATCTTTTACATGAAACCAAAGATATAACATGAAAATCCAAAAATTGCCATAACAAAGTTTCTTCCAAAAGATTGGCATTCTTTACCTACAAATCTTTCAAAAACAAGAGAATTTTACCAGTTTATCTTAACTGATATGGGGTTTGTAAGGATCTATTATGGCTATTATTTGTTATCACATAAATAGTCTAGTAAAAGCCCAATGGATAGACTCAGTTAACAAATGCTCGGCTTATTTGGATTGAGGCCATCGGGCCAAGACACTAGGTTGCTAAATATAAACCAAGGTCACCGGTTAACATGAGTTAAAGTAGCAACCTCAAGTCATAAAGGCAAGGCCAAGCTCGCAGCTTGTGGAAAGCATCCTTAACCATCGAGAAAGTCCATCCAGTCTTCTATTCTGATAGGAGTCTGTTATAACTGTCTATCATGATCTACTATGTAATCCTAATCAAATAATGATACTTATCTGTTATAGATTTACATCCAAAGTGTAACCCCCAACCATTATAAAAGAGGATGAAATCATTGTACATGATATATACAATCATCAAATACAAAAACACTCAGTAAAGAGTAATAAATGCTATGGACGTAGGGGTCGAATTGACTTTAACTGAACCACATTAAAAACTTTTGGTGTCTCTCTATTCTTCCTCTATCTCTCTCTCTCTCTCTTTCTTCCTTTTTACATTTGTAGCTTAGGGTTCAGACCTTGGGTTGATTAGATTTTACTGTCAATATTTTGGCACTAGTAGGAAGGCCTTAAACTGTATTGACCGTTATTTTCCAATGGCTAGAGGAAGAACCACAAGAAGTTTAGATATTGTAGTTGGCCAACTGGATGGTCATACGAAACATCAATAGGATCCAATTCTCTATGTAGGCACTTCTGCTGTCCCTATCATAGGTGTTGCCATTGACATGCCACCAGTAGCCTCACACCAACCTAATATCATTGATGGAATGTAAGCACGACATCAGTGTCATGAGGCATTAGAGAAAATGATAAGAAAATTAGCTAAGGCAATTAAGGCATTAACTTAGGCACGAGCCTAGGGCTTGCAAGAGTAGGTTGGGGGCACTATGTAGAAAGAAGCTTGCCAACAATTACAGGAAGGAGCTCAAAAAGAGGGGCCAACCAGAGAAGAACATTAGCATACTCATTCAACTCGCTGTATTAACTCATGGTCAAGGTCAAAGGCCTATCAAGTTTATGAGGAAGATAAAGGAGACTATCAGTGACTTGGGGGTTCATATCAAGCTAAAAGCTCAAACAAGACCAATAGAAGTCATGCCTTAGATCAAAACTCATCGGGCCATGAGTAGAAAAAGCATAGAACTTTAGATCACCATAGAAAGAGGAGCCAACCATCTCCTAACCATTGGTCAGAGACTTAAGATCTCTCGGTAGAAAAGCTACTTCAAAAGGTAAAGCAATTGGAACAACGCCTTTGGTCTTGGGACCACCGAGATGATTATGATGGGAGGACATTATTCACCAGGAAGATTAAGAAAGAGCCTCTTCCACACAGGTTTAAAGTTACCACTATCTTGCTATATAATGGGGATAATGATCCGTATGACCACCTGGATGCATACAACATACAAATGGATCTTCAGATGACCAATCCTTGGGTCAAGTGTTGTGCTTTTCCAACCACTCTAGGGGACTTACTTTAAACATGGTTTAAAAATCTCAAAGCTCGTGATATCGATGGTTGGGAAGAATGACAAAGGAGATTTATTAATTAGTACAAGGCACTAAGGAGGCAGCTCGCACTATCTTGCCACCTCATAATAGTTTTTCAGTGATTAACGAAAGAATGAATCACTGAAGGACTACATTACCTTGTTTAACATGAAGTCAGCAATGTAGAAAACCCCTAAGACAAAAGCATCTTAATAGTGATCTCAATAGGACTCCGCAAAGACAAAAAGTTGTATAAAAGCATATATAAGTCTCCAGTAAGGGACCTAAATGAATTTTATGAGTGAGCTGCCAAAAAAATCAGGTGGGAGAAAACTTTTGGCCTTAAGTCCAAAGATGAGACAAACAACTCCAACCAAAGAAAAAAGAAGGGTAAAAACAACAAGGAGGGTCAGGATGACCCTGAAAATTAGGTCGCTATGACAGCTATAGCGTCCTATTAGATACTTTGAAAAGGATCTTCAAGACGAAAAAAGATATGGATGATTTCAAGAAGCCCAACTCCATAAAGACTCCCTACAAGTTTAGAAATGCAGACAAGTATTGTGCTTAGTATGATGAAGTTAGGCATAATACTTCAGAATGCAGACAATTAAAGATGCAATTAAGGACCTGATCAAAAGAGGTCATTTAAGAGATTACGTGGTGTGACTTGTTGAGCAACAACCTCAGTAGCATCGATAACTTGTATGGCAACAACACCTGCAGACTTTCAAGTAGGAGGAAGCACCCTTCGTAAGAACTATATTCACCATTCATGGTGCGCCACACATTATAGGTACCTCAAATAGGTCTCATAAAAGCTACGTGCAAGAAGTGAATCATGTCTTGCTCACGGGATACAATGGTTTTAAAGGTCATGCTAAAAAGGTAAGAGAAACCTCGAGTAGTAACACCTTTACAAAGGAGGATGCATAAGGAATACATTTTCCCTATAATGACGTATTGATCATTTGAGCCAAAATCGACAATGTTAAGGTATGAAGGATTATGGTCAGTATGGGTAGCTTACTGAATGTAATGTATAAGGGATGTTTTAAGCAGATAGGCTTGAGCATAGATTAATTGAAGCTTTCCTTATAGCCTTTATTACTTCATAGGAGATGCAATACTACTGACAGGGTGAATCAGGCTCCCTATTACTTTTAGAGATTTAGGATGCCAAGTAACCATCTTAGCAGATTTTCTAATCATCAATTTCCCTTCAACCATCAATGTGGTACATCAACCAAGATACTTACAATTAGATTCCAAACCCCCAATGGAATTGGATATGTGTGAGGTGAGTAGCACATAACCTGACACTACTAAGAGGAAGTAGTTAAGTTGGGGTTGAAAAGGAAAAAGGTTAATATGGTTTATGGTAGAGAAACACAAGCTATGAGCATAACAAAGGTCAGTCATGACCTCGATCCTCATGAAGTGGACACAGATAGAGTAACCAACCTAGTAGAGGAGCTCGAAGATGTACAAGTTAGTGAGGCAAATGCTGAAAGATACCTCAAGCTAGGAAAAAACTTGTTTTTAAATATAAAAACCCAGCTAGCCAAATTCCTTAGAGCAAACTTGGATGTTTTCACTTAGAACCATGAGGATATGGTAGGAATTGATCTTAATATCATGTCACATAAGCTCAATATCGACCCTTATTACAAGTTGATCCATCAAAAGAGGAGGCCAATGACTATTGAGCAATACCTTACTCTTAAGGAAGAGGTGGATAAGCTTTTGGCCAATAAGTTCATCCGAGAAGCTTACTACCTGACTTGGGTGGCCAACCTTGTACTCATAAGAAAAAAGAATGGGAAATAAAGTACTTGCATTGATTTCACAGACCTCAACAAGGCATGTCCATAGCTTCCCCTTATCAAGGGTTAATAAGCTCGTGGATGCAACCACTGGTCACCTACTTTTCAGCTTCATGGATGCCTACTCGGAGTATAATCAGATCCCTATGAACCCATATAAGGAATATACCTCATTTATTACCATCCATGGGCTATATTGTTACAAGGTGATGCCCTTTAGATTAAAGAATGTAGGGGTAACCTACAAGTGGTTGGTCAATATGATGTTCAAAGAGGAGATTGGGAAAATAATGGCGGCTTATATGAACGATATGCTAGTAAAGTCTGAATAGGCCATTAACCATGTTCATGACCTAGGGGAAATGCTCCAAATTTTGAGAAGGTATCAGATGAAGCTAAATCCCCACAAGTTTGCATTTAGGGTGGCTTCAGGAAAGTTCCTTAGATTCTTGGTCAATAACATGGGAATTGAGGCAAATCCAGAGAAAATCAGAGTACTTATTGATATGAGATCCCCTACCAAAATCAAGGATGTATAGAGCCTTAATGGCCAAGTTATAGCACCGAATAGATTCATCTCTAAAGTAACAGACAAATGCATTCTATTCTTTAATGTGCTGAAAAAGATGAAACAATTTAAGTGGACAGAATAGTGCGAGTTTGCTTTCCAACAACTAAAGCAGTATATAGGCTGAGCTTCTTTTTTGTCCAAACCAAGGGAAGGTGAGAAGCTCATCATTTACCCAAAGATATCCTGGCATGTTTTCAGTGTATCACTGGTACGGGAAGAAGGAGAAGCATGGTTCCCGATCTATTATGTAAGCAAAAGGTTACTAGATATTGAAATGAGGTACTCACCAATAGAGAAACTTGCCTACTACCTTGTGGTCACATCAAGGAAGCTATGGCCTTATTTTCAAGCACATACCATAGAAGTGCTCACATAATTCCCACTAAGGTAGATTTTACAAAAGACTGATACCTCAGGTTATCTATTGAAGTGGGCAATTGAGCTAGCATAGTTTGACATTAAATTCAAGCCTAGGCTAGCAATTAAGGGGCAAACCTTATTGAACTTCATTGTAGAGTTCATGGAGCCTATAGAATAAGAAATAGAGGCTTTAGAGGCTTCATACTAGGAATTGTATGTCGATAGGTCATTAAGTGAACAAAAGGCCATAGTAAGGGTGCTTTTGATTAACCTTGAGGGACATAAAATCCTTTACGCACTAAGATTTGATTTTTAGGCCACAAATAATGAAGTTGAACATGAAGTATTATTAGTAGGGCTCTGTCTGGCAAGGGAGATGCAAGCCAAAAATCTAAGAATATTTAGTGATTCCCAACTTATAGTTTACCATGTGGGGGTTGAGTATCAGACAAAGGGATCAAAGATGGCCATCTACGTTTAAAAGGTTCAAGAACTACTTGGATCTTTCCAACAATATAAGATCAATCAAATCCCACAAGCTTATAACACATATGCAGATGCATTAGCTCGCTTAGCCATAACTAGAGATGTTGATTTTTTGGGAGCAATCCTGGTGGAGTTCCTTTCATCACCAAGCACGGAGTAGAATGACACCATAATGGCAATTGTTGTGGCACAAAACTCATAGATGAGTCCAATCTTAGATTACTTACAAGACAGCAAACTACCATAAGATAAGATAAAAGCTAGTCGATTGCAAGCTCGAGCAACTAGGTACTGCATCTATAACAACATACTGTATAAAAAGGGGTTCTTAATCCCACTCCTAAGGTGCATAGACGGTCATGACTATGACACTGTCCTGAAGGATATTCATGCCAACCATTGCAAGAACCATGCTGAAGGCTATCCTTAGCTCTCAAGGCACTTTGGTAGGGATTTCATTAGCCTATAATGAAATAGGACGCTATCAACCTCGTCAAGAAGTGCAACAAGTGTCAGAGATTCGACAAGGTCCTATGAGCTCTGCTAGCCTATCTGCAATAGATGGTCAGTCCTTGGCCTTCACAATCTGGGGCATGGACCTAATTGGACCACTTTCAATAGGTCGCAAGAAGTGCAAACATGTAGTAGTCATTGTTGACTATTTCACTAAGTGGGTATAGGCAAAGGAACTAGAACAAATCTTTTCTGTGAAGATTGAAAATTTTGTATAGGCTAATATCATTTGTAAGTTTGGAATCCCTCTACGAATCGTGACTAACAATAGGACTCAATTCAATAGTGAGCAATTCCTCAGATTTTATGATGATCTTAAAATTGTGAAGAGTTTTTCAACTGTAGACCACCTCAAGCCAATGGACAAGTCAAGGTTATCAATAAGATTATCAAACAGGTCCTGAAGAAAAGGTTAGAGGCCAAGAAGGGAGCATGGGTAGATGAGTTGTAGAAGGTACTTTAGGCTAATAGAACCACTATTTTAGGCACCACAAGAGAAAGTCCTTTCTCAATGGTATATGGATATGAAGCTATGATCCCAGTTGAACTCGAGGTAACTTCACAACAGATAATGACTTTCAATCTAGAAGATAATAGTTAGCTGCTCACTAGAAACCTCGACCTCATAAAGGAGATAAGAGAAATAGCCCACCTCATAGTTATAAACTATTAGCAACAAGTCGCAAGATATTACAATAAGAAGATCTGAGTTTGGCACTACAGAACTAGAAAACTCGTGCTACGCCTTATCCTCCCCGAAGCTTGCACATCTGGTGATATGACACTAGATTCGAACTGGGAAGGGCCATGCATAATCAAAGAAGATTTAGGAAATGGATTTTACCATCTAGTAGATATGAGTAGAGATGAGTTCCTTCAAGCTTGGAACATTGTACATCTTTACCCATCTTTACCCATATTATCAATAAGCTTGAGTTTGCTTATCTAACCTTACAATATTCCTTTTTGTTCTTATGGTTGCTTATTTACTCTTGAATGAATTTTCAATAGAGTACTATAATCGAAAATGGCTTACCCAAAAGTAAGCACTTGGCCTCCTGAATTCAGAAAGGGTAGTCAACTTAATGTACTTACAAAGAGTTAGAACCATATATGACCTACTCTTTAGCATCATATGTGACCTATTATTTGGCATGGTATGCGACCTACTATTCAGCATCGCATATAACCTACTCCCTGGCCCTATATGTGACCTACTACTCGGCACCGTATATGACCTACTCTTTGACATTGCATGTGATCTACTATTTGGCACCATATGCAACCTATTATTTGATACCATATACAACCTACTCTTTAGCATTGTATGCAACCTATTATTTAGCACTGCATATGGCCTACTTTTTGGCACTACATATGACTAACTATTTGGCACTGCATATGACCAACTATTTGGCACCACATGCGACCTATTATTTGGCATCGTATACGATCTACTACTCGGCACTGCATACAACCTACTCTTTGGCACTGCATGTGACCTATTCTTCGGCATCACATGCGACTTACTATTTGGCATCATATGTGACCTACTATTTGGCACTATATACAACCTACTCTTCAACATTGTATGTGACCTACTATTTGGCACTGCATATGACCTACTCTTTGACACCACATGCAACCTATTATTTGGCATCACATGTGACCTACTATTTAGCACCGCATGTGACTAATTGTTTAGCACCACATGCAACCTACTATTTGGCATTGAATGTGACCCATTATTTGACACCGTATATGACTTACTCTTTGGAACTATATGTGACCTACTTTTTCTATTTGGCACTACACGTGACCTACTATTTGGCACCACATGTGACCAACTATTCAACACCGCATATGACCTATTCTTTGGCACCGTATGTGACTTACTATTCGGCATCACATACAACCTACTCTCTAGCATCGTATGTAACCTACTATATAGCATCATATATGACCTACTCTTTGGCACCACATGTGACTAACTATTCAGCATCATATGCGACCTATTATTTGGCACTGCATGTGACCTACTATTTGGCATCGCATATGACCTACTTTTTGACACAGTATGTAACCTGTTATCCAGCACTATATACGATCTGCTCTCTGGCATCATATGTAACCTACTATTCGATATTGCATATGACCTACTCTCTGGCATCGTATGCAACCTACTATTTGACATCGCATATGATTTACTCTCTGGCACCATATGTGACCTGCTATTCAGCATTACATACAATCTATTCTCTGGCACCATATGCGACCCACTATTTGACACAGCATATGACCTACTTTCTGGCATTGTATGTAACCTACTACTCCACACCACATACAACCTACTCTTTGGCATCACATATGACCTACTATTCAGCACCACATGCGACCTACTACTCAGCATTACATTCGTGCTTCCTACTGAGCAACAAGCTTGTCATAGCATGACCTACCTGGGCACTTAACTCATGCACCATACTTTGATCAGATGAAAATACACTGAATCTATACATTAAACTTGATGTAAGCTTGGACAAAAAAAAATTACACAAAGTTCATTAAAACCTCATTCAATGAGGTGAATATACATGTTCAAAAGTATAGATCAAAATAAGCCTATAGCCATTATGGCCTTAGGAGGCTAACTTTTGAAAACGAATCCTTAATGAAGCAAGTCATATACCATACGATCATCAAATCACTCTTAAGCTACTTCTTAATCCTCCCTACAAAACAAGAGCTTGTCTCTTAATTGCATCATTATGGGTGCATCCTAAGGAACCAGACATTTAGGTTATCTTGTGAAAGAGCAAGAGATGTAAGGTAAATAAACTAAACTCACCAACATCATGTGAGGAAATACTCTAAGATCTATACAAAACTTCCTAGAATCCTTAGAGAGGAATTGTCCATAGCAAATTCCTATGCAACAAGCCATACACACATCAAATCATCACACCTAAGACTCAGATCATAAAAAATATAGGGAACTCAACCAATAAGATCACTGGGTCACTAAACCCTAGAAAATAGGAAATGAAACACTAGATTTTTGTAGAAAGAAAGGGTTCTCTTCACCTTATATAGCTGGATTAGCTTGAAGGACTGATCAATTACCCTCCAGCTAACAATCTAGCAAAAAATAAAGCTCTGTCATTACTACACTGACAAAAAGGCATGCACATTCAATGCAGTAATAATAACATAGGCAATGAAATGATGAAATAAGGAACAATTGCATGACTAATCATGATCTCCAGCTATTACCAGCAAACTACAAGTCCTAGTCCATAGACTGCATTGAGAGCTAGGGGATAATGTTATGGGTATTATTTGTAACCACATAAATGGGCTGGTAAAAACTCAATGGACAGGCTCAACTAACAAAGGCCCAGCTCATTTGGATTAAGGCCATCGACCAAGACACTAGGTCGCTAAATATGAACCAAGGTTGTTGGTTAACATAGACTAAAGTAGCAACCTCAGGTTGTGAAAGTAAGGCCTAACTCACAGCTCATAGAAAACATATTTAACCATTGAGAAAGTCCATCTAGTCTCCTATTTTGGCAGGAGTTTGTTATAACTATCTATCTTGATTTACTATGTAAACCTAATCAAATAATGATACTTATCTATTATAGATTTACATTCAAACTGTAACCCCCTAACTATTATAAAAGGGAATGAAATCATTGTACATGATATATACAATTATCAGATACAAAATACTCGGCAACGAGTAATAAAAGTCATGAAGGTAGGGGTCGAATTGACTTTAACCAAACCACATTAAAAACTTCTAGTATCTCTCTATTATTCCTTTCTCTCTCTTTCTCTTTTTTTACATTCATTCCATAGCTTAAAGTTTAGAACTTAGGTTAATCAGATTTTACCATCAACATGATCAAACATTATATCAATAAATATGACCCAAAAATCATATCTTATTTGACTTTTCAAATTAATTCAAATTGGGGACAAAATCCCTTATGAGGCAAAAGGCTTTCCTTAACCTACAAACCAATAGTGTGTACATACTAAGACTTTATTTAACCCTGGTATAATACTCTACGTTTTCAAAATCAAAATTTTTCTCACACTTGGTTATTTTTATTCAATCAAAATACCAAATATAAATTTCTAAATTGATTTTTTATATGGCAGGATGTCTTTAGACCACTACTAGATATCTTTCCAATTAAAGTCAAAGAACTTTAGGACACATTTCAATCTTATTTTGATAATTCAAATTATTGAAATTTTCCTATTTTACTTTAATTTTATTCAAAAATTGGTTTACCTTAGGTGTACTTTTGGAAATATCAATATACCAAGGAAAATCAATTCTTTAAACTTCCAGTTCTTTGTAGAATAAGATCTATCAAATGTTAGACTTCTTACAATCAGGCTCACAAAGCTCATAAATTTCAAATTATGGTAAGCTTCATACAATCAGGCTTACAAAGCTTATAAATTTCAAATTATAAAAAAGTTTGAAAAATATCCACATTTTCATAAAAATATGAAGGCCAATTCAAGTCAATTCCTTCAAGACAAATCAAATATTGCTTTTGTTCTAGCCACTACTTCAATAAAGGAGGATTATGTAGAAAAACTACAAGAGATTCTTTTCCAACTTAAAAGAAATTTAGCAAAGTCCAGTTCTTCTTGTTTAGCTAAACTAGAAGAAGACCATGCTCAATTACATAAAGGTGATTGTTATGGCATTGATCTCAATGATTAAGTAGCCCAAATGACATTCAAATGAAGGAAAAATTTATATTCAGATTTTGACTGTTGGCATAATAAGACAAAGAAGCCTTTGGTGCTTAACTTTTTTTTTTTTAATAGTCAAAGGTTTCCAGATAGTTTTTAGCAAAAGAAGAAATTCATAAGTAATGATCAGATACTATAGTAAGCACTGTAGCATTTTACTATATACTACAGTGTTACACTAACAAATAGTAAGCACTGTAGCATTTTACTATAGTAAGCACTGTAGTATTTTTATAAATACCCCTTTATTCCAAATGTAATGCAAAACTTACCAGAACTTTTCATAGTATTTGGAGCTACCATCGTTATTCCTAGGCTTGGAGCTATCAAGAGCCCTTGTCAAAATTGTAAGTTTGATATCCAGTTAATAAAATCTTTTATCTTGTAGTCCTATTACGATCCTTACTTCTTTTAGTTATTTTTATTTTCATTTAAAGGCCTTCCTTTATGGCTTTTTGTGACTGTAAGGGTGGCCTAAAAATAGGGAAATTAAAGAATAGGAAGCAAATAGAAAGTAAAAAACTAAGGATTGCATATGTACTGCTAAATTATAGAATTTATTAGATTTGAGAAGAAAACTTATAGAGTTAGTAAATTTCTGGATAGCACTTAGAGAATGCTTAAAGGGTAAATAGCACTAATAAATTTTTTAATGTCTGACATTTGAGATTGGGGATCTATTTATACAAAATTTCTATAATTTCACAATTCACTACAATGTAGCACTGCAATGTACAATTGGTAGCCGCGCGTTACTATAGTGACCAACTTAGATGTGTAATATTTACTTTGTCAAAAGTTGTTAAGATGTCTTTTGACTTCTTTTTGGAAAGTTGTTTAGTCGAAAGCTATTTTGTCTTCTTGTGCTAATGCTTGAATTTGAATTCCTTTTGGTTTTTATTTCATTTGAATTTGCATTTTGTGTTGATAAATCACTAAGGTTGATACCAAAATAATCATTTTCATTTGATTAGGCATAATCTTCTACTTCATCTGAAGGATTTGAAGCATAGGATTCTACTTTTTCTTTTGTATTTGTTAATTTTTCAATAATCCCTTGCAACTTTGAAACATATTATTGCTCGGAGGAGATAGATGCCATAGAAGCTACAATTTGTGATTTGTTTTGAAGAAATTGATGAGTACCTTCCTTCATATTTTTGTGGAAATGAGGGTTCCTCATAAATATGAGCTTTATTGGTACATTTGTAAGCTCCCCACCTTTTGACATGGAATTGCTATTGGAGAACCAATCATTTGGAATAAAGATTTTCTTTTGAATATTGTTACTCTTATAAAAAAATCATGGAAGACTAATTTTTTAGAAAAAATGGAGGAGGATAAAATAATTCCCATAATTTAAGTTATCAAAAAATAATTTGAAATTATTCCATTCCTTATTGACCTTTTCAGGAAAGATTTTTAGTATAGGACCATATAGATCCCACCATCTGAAAAATCAGTTTAGAAATTTGTATTGTTTGCTTTGATTGAAGAAAAACAATCAAGAGTGCTTTTGAGATTTCTTTTGATAATATATGGTATTATACTAGGCCTTTTAATAATCCCAATATGAATATCCATAAGGTTCCCACAGAATTGAAATTTTTTTGATTTGATTAAGTTTTTGTCCCTAATCAATTGGAGAAATAATTTTTTCGATTTGAAAAGTTGAATGGGCTAGAAAAGTTTTATCCCCTAGGGAAATATTATGTTTAATTTTGATTGACCCAGCATCAACCAATATTAATTCATAGAATTTCCTTGTTTTGTTAAAAGCTTTGGGGAAAAAATGAAAATTTTTTGAAAATATTTTTTTGAAAACTCTTTTATGATCTTTATACTAGTATTATAGTTCCATTTGGATGTTGTTTTATGGAACCAAATATTCATGATATTTTATAGTAATTTTTGTTGGCTAAATATCATTAGTGATAAGTTGTTTGAATGAAGAACCAGCACCAATCTTTTAGGCCTTCATTTTCTCAATTTGTTTTAGAATTTTAGTTTGACTATGGATGAGGTTCTTGGAATTTTCTTCATCCACGATGTCTGCCCATGACTTTTTGGTAAAGGTTAAAGATTTTAACATTTGAGAGGCTATAGTTAAAAGGGTTTCAATTGGAAAGGCATAGTCCTTAGGCATTTGGTATTTAGAAATTGATTTTTAAACTTTCTTTCCCTTGTCAAGGGAAGAATTTGGTTTTAGACCTAATTGTAGGTCTTTGTTTTTATCCTTTTCTCACTCTTTTTTTAGAGGCATTACTTCCCCTGCTAAAATTCACAAGTTAGAAAATTAGGTAGTGAATTTGAAAAACTTTTGATATATTCTATTTTAAAATCAAAAGAAAATAAAATGGCTTGCCATCTTGCAAAAATTAGTTTTGATGCTAGATTTTTAACATATTTTTGTAAAATATCTTTTGTTGATTTGCAATTAACTTGAATAATAAGTTTTTGGTTGAAAAGATTAATTTGAAATTTGTTGATGCACAAAAGAATTGCTAAAATTTCTTTTTTGTTGGTAAAATAATTTTGTTGTACATGATTCCAATGCTTTGATGTGAATGCAACAATGCCTTCTTTGTTATTTTTCTTTTTCTTGAGGATTCCTCCATAGCCTAGATCTGATGCAACTATTTCAATAATTTTTAATGCAAATTGATCAGAAATATATAAGCACAGAAGACATTTGACTTGTCATTTAACAACATTTGTATGAACATCCATCCAAGGAGGAGGATTCTTGTTAAGACATCAATGCAAAGATTGTATGATATTGAACATTTAAAGAAAGAAATTAGAAACATAATTTAAGCATCCAAGAAATCTTTGCAATTGGGTTTTATCAATAATTTGATTTGAAAATTTATCAACAAATTGAATTGCTCTTTCAATTGGAGTAATGGTTCCTTGAAAAATATAATGCCCAAGAAATTGAATTTTTGTCTAAAATAAAGAAATTTTCTTTAGAGAAATAGTAAGACCATTTCTCCGAATAATTTCTAAGAAAATATTGGGATGTTTGAAATACTGATCAATGTTCTGAGAAAAAACTAGAACATCATCAATATCAACAATGATAAAATTTGTAAATGGATTATAAATATCATTCATAATTGTTTGAAATTTTGAAGGAGCATTTTTTACGCCAAATGGCATTACATTCCATTTGTATTGACTAAATGGGATTGTAAATATTGTTTTATACATATCCTTAGGTTTGATTTGGATTTGCCACAAACCAAATTTTAAATCAAAAACACCATTTCAAGCCTTTAATTATTTTCTAACCGTAATACCCTTGTAGTCTAGGTTATTTAAGCTAGCTTAATAGGCCAAATGTGTTCATGAATAAGGCTTAAAAAGTATCCCACACTAAAATTAACTAGTTAACCACTCCTTAAGAACTAAACAACTAGCTCAACCAGTCACTTAAAACCAATTAATTGACCACCTTTAAAATAATGTATAAGTTGAGTAGCCCCAGGATGTGAATCACAACCCCATTTTTTATTTTATAGTGTATAAGAGTGAAAAACACTCATGAGTGGGGTTTTGCAACACACATTCTAAACAAGGTGTGAGCCTAAGGTAAATTACTTAACCTAAGATTGAATTTACCTAATTTCTATATGTTTAGGTTATAACTAATGTTTTCTTTCTTCTTGTGTGCAAGGTGCATTGTGAATTTAAGATAGATCTTAGTTTTAGATGGAAGCATGCTTGTTAAGTTTTATGGAGACTACTCTCCTCCTAAGGTGAGTGGAGATTTTTCATTCTGATTAGATCCTTCTTCTATAGAATCACTACTTATAGTATGTTTTGCAAAATGACCCTAAAACTAGTTGTTGATGTGAAATGTGTAGACTAATAGTAACCATAGGCTTGAAATGAATTATGAATTGTAGGTTGATCAATCATATGAAGCATGAAAAACCATGATTGTTTGTATACACTAAAGTATATGGGATAACTGAATAATGATAGCTAAAGTTAGAATTAGAATCTATACATACTAGAATTTAGGAATAGCTAGGCTATGAATAAGATGGATGTAACAAATCATATAAATTGGAATGAGAACGTGTATAGTTTATAACATTAAATATAAAATATCGCTATGCATAACTCGATTGCATAGGCAAGTTGCGATAATGAGTAATATGTTCATGAATGAGATTAAATCTAGTTTATAAGCATAAGTTAATATATTTGTGGTTGGGAACTAACCTGATTAGGGGTAAGCAATAGTTATATGCACCTAGTAAAGGACTATCAAATGTTTATGAAAGACTTGTGTGTCTATAATATGATATTTGTGGCATGGCAACTACACATGTGTGATCAATGTATCATACTTACACGGTGGAGGTACCATATTATCTCATCATTCCTACCTTAAAAAAGCTAGTTAATTTTCTATTTTTTCAAGGAAATGTTTCATGATAGAGTACGGGGCCAATGGGCCATACACTATTTTCTTAGAAGATAGACACATTCTTACATGTATGACAAAAGTGTTATACTCGTATGGTGAAGGTACCACACATTGTAATTATTTCCTATCTTTTAAGAGTTAGTATGTAAGTATGTATGCAAGCATGTATTTATGTATGTAGGTATGTATGTTTGTATGATGCTCATGCATGTGTGTGCATGTGTGTACCATACACATCTTAATGATCTTTTCTTGTAAGTTTTAATGTGTGAGTGCATGCATGTATGGGCAAGTACATATGTATGATATGTTAAATGTACAAGTATGCATGAATGCTCACATGATCAATTAATAAGATTAAGAATGTTGCATATGGTTATGTTATGACTATGATCATATGAGTTTATGTTAATGATATGTAATTCATGATTTTTATGTCTATTTATGAATCAATGATGTGTAACTATGACTATGGAAATTGAGTGTGGAACCATATATGCATGAAAGAACTAGATTAGTCATGACATAGGTATGGTTCTAGTTGCTAGATGTAGTGAAGCATGGATGGTATAAAGAAACTATATACAGGCAAGATACATATTATATATGTATGTTTGTCTATTTGTGTGTGTGTACACGTGCATGTTTCTTGTATGTAGGACCTTAAAGTTTTTCTATCTGAAGGTTAGGGGTAGAAGTCTTCCTCACTAAGTGATTGTACTCACTTTATTCTTATACTTTGCAAATATAGGTTATCTTCATGATGTCCTTGTTAATATAAGGCTTTAATTTGTCTTTGAAGATAATGTTTCAGGTATGTGGACTATTTAAGTCCTCAGTGTTGTTCATGGTGTCCAGCCAAGCCAACCTAAATACAAATTACAAATTTTAGTTTTCTTCATTTTCAATTTATTATTGTTACTTTAACGAAACTTGGTTTTCAAACTTATATGCACAAACCACTTTATGTATTACTAGTGTTTTGAGTATTTAATAAAGTTTGAATTTTTTCTTTAAAGATATAGTTAAATGTTTTTAAAATGTAAGTAAGCTTACGGCTCTTAGGTCAACACTAAAATGACCTGAGCTAGTTACAAGCCCTAAATATAGGGATGTAACATTAATGTTTTCTTTTCATTTTTCTCCATATTCTAAGGGAACTCTAAGATCTCTATGTCATTTACATTCAACAAATAATATTCTAAAATTAAATTACGTATATAAGCATCTGAAGCCAATTTCTTTTAAGTTGATCCATATTATCACCATCTATCCCTTCTATGTTTCCAAACCCATCCAAATCTATTCTAACCAGTCAAACATGTTTACAATTCATGCATACACAAGTTAGCCAATTAGACACCTATCTCTAAACTTCCATCCAACTAAAGCCATATTAAACACATATTATCACACTTGAATTGTCACATAATTACTTGAAGTTTAGGTTGACCTAGGGTTAGTTTCAATATCCTTCTTAAGTCATTTTAAGTCAGTTAACCTTGATTCATCCTAACCTTATCCAATGCTAGAATGCCAAACATATGTCCTTGAATACCTATATTTTTATCTTGGTTCCAATTCTTAACTTTATGATTCCAGTACCTTGGAAACAACAAATGAATGTTAGATTTAAGGTTACTACAAATTAAAATAACACGGAACCCATTTAGCTAGGGTTGGCTAAATAGACCCCTACTCCATTTTTATATTTTCTTCTAATTCTTTATTTTGGAGAATGACTTCTCTTTATTTAGGATGTAGTTACCATATCTAGGGTCATTTAGAAACAAAACACCATATAGTATGTCAAAATGCAAGATTTTAGTGTTACATCCTCTATGTAAATATTTTAATCACGAGCAACGCCAATCGTAATATCATGCAAAGTTTTACAATCTAATTTTTAATTAGCCATTAGGGTACTCTCTTCACAAATGAACTTCCCAAAAGAACCATTATGCATGAACTTGTAAACCAGAGCTCTTTCCAAACCTTGAAAACAAAATCCAAGAAGAAAACTAACTATATTAATATGAGAAGTCCTACTAATGTTAGCAACATTATTGATGAATTCCCCACCATTGCCTTTTGATTCACTCATAACCTTTATTGCAGCAAGTCAAATGTTTGTCTGATAACTTTCCTTTGTATACACTACTATATCCCTCTTTTCCTACTTTGTCTTTGAAAGGGTTCATGACTATAATACCTTGGAGAAAAAAAATAAGAAAAATAAACAAAGAGTTAATTTGAAGGACTAAAGTAAAAATTTTAGAAGTTTTGTTCTGGCTATATCATAAATTTTCCCTTCCTTTAGTGGGCCTAAATGGAGACGTTGAAGTGTTGGTAGGGGCCAAACCATAATTTGCCCCATTTATTTTTGTTTTCTTTAAACTAGGCATTGATTTCTTCTTTCTCATTTTTCTTGTATGTTCTCTCTTTTTCCCTGGAAACCCTAGCCCTTGGTGTTCTGCTTCTTTTCATCCTTCTTTGTCCTTGGCTGCTTCCAACAGTTACTAAGCTTCTTCATATTCTCCTTTTTCTTTTCTTCTTTCCTCCTTTCCTAATCGTGCTCTACTTTAATGTCCCTATTTCTCCAACATGAGCTATTATCAAATGGCTGCCTTACTCCATTTTTCTCTGATAAGCTCTACCATCTACTACGACCTTCCTTCTACTCCACTCAGGTGTAGCTTTTGTTAGCTGGCTTTTGTCCTGATCCTTCTTGCTTGGCCTCTTAATCCTTCCTATTGTCTAATGATTAGTTCTACTCGACTTTTTGCATTCAACTGAAAAGAGCTATTGGACCGGTCTTAAAACTCTTTTGTCCAGTTGGGAGTTGCTGACAACTTACTAAAGGTGACTGCCCTATTGTATCAGTTATTTAAGTCTTCTTTCTTATTCATTAAAGAGAATAGACTTAGTAGCCAAAGCTAGCTACTTTCACTAGCCAGTAATTGATGATGACTGCAAATCTATAACTAACTAGCTCCACTAAAGACGTGTATCAATAGTAGCAACTTGCAAAAGGGTAGACTTGGGCATTCCCCTTCTATTCGGGTGTAGCTCCAATTTGATATCCTACTATAACCTCGCTTGATTTGAGCTGCCAAGATATTCTTTAAAGGTATATATACTAATCCATGTTATCAATTTCATATTTATACTAAGATTCTTTAGCAAATTTCCACACAATCCTTATGAAACCCTAACCCTTACAAGATGAAGATAGTTGAAATTTTTCTTCTTGATTTGCTTTAGTTAAATTCCTATTGAAGAACTAACCATTCATATTGTTGAGTCTCAACTGAATATCCAGGTTGAGTGATTCAATTTTTCCATGTTAGTTAATCTACCTCCTTAAAGAATTTCTAATGTAAAAGGATAATCCTACTCTTTTGATAAATTCCATTTAAATATGAAATAATTTTGTGAAATGGATTGCTATGAATTATAGAATAATGAGATTTTTTCTAAGTTGGCTCTTTTGGAAATTATAATTGTATGTTATATATACATATGAAAATGATTTGTCATTAGGAAATTATTTGTTTTATCTTGAATTACGTTATTGGAATTAGTGATTTCCATTTTTTTATATGATGATTAAAGATGAGAATCATTTAGGGCATTTACGTATTTTGTAATGATTATGGTGTATGAAAGCAATGACTTCTTCTTACTATGATTTATTGTATTTATGCATTTCAGAGCTAATGATTTATTAATAAGGTCCTAGATCCACGAGAAATTCATTGGTAACCTCAAGTGTATTTGTGACTAGAATATGTGATGGCATAATAAGGGGTGCGTCAAATATATGAATATTCAATTGGAGTGTTAGGATAGGTTAAGGCAAAGTTTATGATGTTATGTCTATGATCTTATGGTTACCACTAGGAATTGTCCTTTGGGATTCCAGTTGTATGTTTTGCTACATGAGTATTGATATATTTAAGAAAGCTTTACTGAATTTCTCTCATATTTATGCTATAATGGATATTTTTTTCATAGTAGCATACTTTATTGTTTATTTTTATGTTACTGAATATCATATTTTTAATTATTTAACTTTCTTGATGGACGAAAGTTTTCAAAGCTATTTTGAAATCATAGCTTTCGAGCAGGTAAGTGTATCTTCATAGCTATATACATACTTTATTCTTTAGATTTTGAATATGATTTATAAACAAAGTTTTAGTTTTTACAAGATTTATCTACTGTTTCAATAAAACTCACCCTGTTTTCTATATATATTTTTTCAAAGCCCGAGAAACACATCCATTATTCCTTCACCTCACCTAAGTTTAAGATCTACTCATTGATTGAGTAGATCACTTTTTGTGGAGTTTAAAGGTATATTTATAGTGAAAACCTTGGTAGTTGGTAGAAATATTGTGTATGCATGTATTTTGATTGTTGAGTGCCCAGTAGGGTATAGATTGTGTAATTTAGGCCACTGTAATTTTATATTATTGTACAAGATGTGGTGAGTGTGCAACCCTTGTCTATTGTATAGCCTTGAGCCCAAGTGTCCGAAAAATAGAGGAAACTTTGCTAGATTTTTTGGTAAAATGTGATATGTGAATATTTGGTTATGCATTAATAAATTTATGAATCTTTGGTTTGTTATTTTGCATTATGAGGCTTGTAAGGGGTTTCCTAACAGTGACAGCCTATGCCAATCATGTTCTGTAGATTGGGGCATGACAAAGTTGATATCAAAGCATGGTCCAGGGTTTAAGTGCATGATTAGAGGTCTCCAACTGCCAAATTGAGATAGGCATACTAAGTTCATATTAGTGCACCTGGGAGCACAACACATGAGTAAAGATATATTGATGCCCACACCATGAATATGTTGAAAATCTCCATAACTCCTAAATCTTTCGTTTCTACTTACACACGTATCCAAACCTTGTCTAGATAATTTTTCTTATTAGATATTAGGAAGGTGATATTGAATGCTGTGGATGATCATTGTAAAAGTGATTCTTTTGGTAGACCAGAAGAGAGACTTTGAGGCAAAGTATAGTAGACTTAAACATTCTTCATCAATGTTAAAAGGAGTTAAATCTAGTTTTGACAAGGTTGGCCAGCCACATGAGGATCACAAACGATGCATGCCAATTAATGCATATGTGGCTAGGTAGGGCAATGATGTAGATGATATAGACATACTTGAGAGGATTCAGATTTTTGAGGAAATTATGGGATCTTTCTAACTTGGAAAAGGGGAAATGATGATGAGTACAAATAAGGAAACATATGGGATATTTTGGCAACTTGCAATAAACATATATCCATTGATCAGTGAGAATGGAGGGGAGATATTCTTAAGTTTTTGGAATAACAAATATGATATTCCATTTATAGTAATGAACAAGAAGGAGCATGGTCTTAATCTTTTGGAAAATTCCAAGGATGATGATGAAGGAAACATGGATGAAAATGATACTGAAAGAAAATTTGCACTGATATTACACCAGATACTCTAGGTGATGCAGGAATTGGATATCCAAAATGATTTTTAGGAATCTCTAGAGGATGTTGCTTCAAGATATAAATGCAAAATATTTGAAACTTCAGAAGCTATACAAAAAGGGGCTAGGCACGTGATTGCTATGCATATCAGTAATAATTTATCCTCTAGGAAACATGTCTATAACATTTTCATGAATAAAGTTCCAATATCAACTAGCCCTACCCTAGAAGGGAACAAAGTGATAGATTCCTTTTATTAGTTTGTTGGTGCTAAATGGCTACAGAACAAATCACTCTAGTAGTTTGGGGATGCCTAGTGGTTTTTATTTAGAAAGCTAAAGAAGAGGATCTTCTTCGAGATAAAATAAGGTTGCTTGAGGATGAACTAAAAGAGTTAACAATGATATGTAATCAACATTTTCTCAAAGATGGAAAAGGAACATCTCAGAATGAGTAGCATAAATTAATCTTATAGGATGCTATTACAAATTATATTCATGAAAGACTATTTTAGGACAGGGTCTCTGTGACACCTTATCAGTCGAATGACAATGTTACTGCAAAAAAGAAGGGTCGCAAATTCAAGGTCATGGCTTACTTAGTATGGTGATTGTATATGTGCTATTTTGTATTTGATGTGAGACAAAAGGATGATGTTGAATTGAGACTATGAGGTAGCTGAGGTTGTGGGTATTAAAGGAACAACTGGGTATCATTTGTGTGGAAAAGGGAATTCATATATATATATATATAAGTTTTTAGGAATAACTTATGAAGTGATTAGGGAACACTTGATTTTCCTTAAGTAACTTATGACAATGAGTGCATGTGCATTAAGATAGGAATTTGTAAGGCCAAATATTAGGAAATATAGGTGTTAATGGTAAAAATTGGTTAACACCTAAAATTACAAGTGCATTAATGAGCAGGTGAGAAAATGAGAGAAAGAGGAGGAATAATGAACACTAGAAGCTTTTATCATGGTTCGACGGAAGTCAATATGACCTCTACATCTACGGTTGTTGTATTTGCCTTTACATGGTGGTGGTTTTTCTGTGTTATAATAGAGTTTCAGTATACAAGCTTTTTTTGTTGTTTTAGTAGAGTTCCTCCATGCGTATCTCACTATATCTGTTACAATAATCCTTCCTTTTTATTTATAAAGGTGGTGAGGGCTATAAGTGTAATTTAACAAATTGTAAATATTATGATTTCTGTTGTCATGGGCAATAAATATTTGATGGCTAATGAATGCTTGGCAATTAATGTTTGACATTTCACTGTCGATTTTGGAGGCTGATGTGTCAGTTTAGGGGCTAACCAGACCTTGGCATTTTGTACCCAATGCTTGAGGTAACTTGCTTGGTAGTCCAAGCTTACGTTAGGTGATCTACTAGTTTTGTTGGTCAATCTCATAATTAAGTCCAAACGGGTCTCCAAGAAGATGACTAGGGTGGCACATTTTGCTTCATGAGCTGAAGTCCATCCTCAACAAACTAGATTTCCCACCTTGGTCTTATCCCACATCTTGGGCTTGCAGCTGGCAAGCTGGTGTCTTTGCCAAATGACCTTGATTACTGGGTGATTTGGGCCCTTATTAGGCTTCGACTCGCCCATTTGGCATTGTCCAGAAAATTCTCATAACATTAGCCCCTAACTCTCAATTCGCTTTGCAAAATGGGGGTTGTAGTTTGCTGGTAGAAATCTTTGCTCGTAGTCTACAGTGTTGTTAAGTCCTTCACTTACAATTTTTCATTTAGTCAAAGTCTTCATTCGTAGCATGCTATGTTGTCATTTTAGGCTTTAATCTTTCATTAAATTTGTATCAGGCCATACTTCCTACTGTACATCTTCCACAGCTATTGGCACAACAGTCTTGCTTTCTTCTGGACCATTTGATCAAGAATAGTTGCATACCCTCTAGATTTTTTAATGAAATTGGACTAGTCTATATAAGGTGTAAGAAGCCCTCTTCCCTTCTTCACAGGATAACCAAATGGGTACATTGATTGAACACCCTATATTTCTAAAGCTCTGGTCTTCGATGAGACACTCTGAGGTGTGTATGGTCTGCTGCATGTGATTTCAAGGCATGAATGGCCTACTGCCTGTGGTTCCCACCGAGAACTCCTCTTTGAGGACTCTAGGAATTCTTTCATAACCTTCTTATGGTGTTAACAAGTTTAGCTCTTCCTTTTTTGCTCTTTTGTCCATTGGTGAGCTAATTGTTTAGCTTTCACTAGCCCCCAAGAGTTGCAAGGCTGAGGGAGGAGCTTTTAACTCAGGAGGAAGAGTTGAAAGAGGAGCTAGAACTATCTGGCTTGCTTGCTAGCCTTATAGCTTGATGGGATTTAGTCCCTTCAACTATATTATTATGCATCCTTACACAGTGGTGTGGGGCATCCTTAGGCCTCCGAACGGCTTGATAAAGCTAAAGAATGCTTTCCTTGCTCAAGAGGACTAGGGGAAACTAGAGTAACCTCTCTGCTTGCCTCAAATGCTATTTCTCCCTCTCCAAGCACCTCAAAGGATGCTCAAGTTGAACAAGTCATCAGCTTGGGTGAAGAAAAGGTTGGAGTAATTCGGTTCACTATTTAATCTCACAGCTTGCTGGAATTCAACCTTTCGTCAATCACCTGTAGGGCAACTCCTACTTATAGGATTTAGCTCTTTAAATAGGGGTAGCTCCTCCTACATATTATATCTATAGGTTTATTTTGGTCTTTGTACTTTGAATTTTCTTATGTAAACTCTCCTTGTTGAAAGAGGTTTTGTAATGAAATTTAGCTTATTGTCTTATTCTTCCCAAACACGTCATTTTAGCGATTTAATTAGTTATAGTTAGTATCAAGTCCTTACAAACCATAACTTGATGAGCATTAGATAAAGTGAGCCCCTGGTGGGTCAATCAACCTTAAAGGATATAGATAAAATTTATATAAAAAGGCTTAAGCTAATAAATCATAATTCAAAAGGATATGTGCCATATTGAATGAGTAATTTGTCATATTAGTCTATCTTTATCAACAATGAAATTAAGCAACGAAATGCCTGAACTTGTAACAAGTTTGAGCATTAGAGTGCTTGTGCACTTGAGTTAGCGTGAGATTGGGTGCCATGGTAGGTCACATGGATACACCTTAGCTTGTACTTTTTTGATGCAAAATCTTTGTAGGTCACACAAATGTGCCTTAGTCCATGTAAGAGTCTGGTGCCTACTTTAGCTAGCACTTCTTGGACGTGGAATCTAATAGGTCACACGAATGCGCCCTTTGGCCATGTAAGAGTTTAGTGCCCAAATAGTTTATACGGATGCACTTTAGCTAACACATCTTGGATGTGGGATCTTGGTAGGTCATATGGATGCCCCTTTTAGCCACGTAAGAGTTTGGTGCCCAGATAGGTCGCACGGATGCGCCTCAGCTAGTACTTCTCGAATGTAGGGTCTTGGTAGGTCACACGGATGTGCCTTTTGTCTGTGTAAGAGTTTGGTGCCTACCACAACTGGCACTTCTTGGACACGGAGTCTTAGTAGGTCACATGGATGCATCCTTTGGCCATGCAAGAGTTTGGTGCCCAGGTAGGTCACACGGATGTGCCTTAGTTAGCACTTCTTAGATGCGAGATCTTGGTGGGTCTCACGGATGCACCCTTTGGCCGTGCAAGAGTTTGGTGCCTAGATAGGTCGAATGGATGTGTCTCAGCTAGCACTTCTTCGATGTGAGGTCTTAGTAGATTATATAGATACCCATTTTGTCTGCACAAGAGTTTAATGCATGCTTTAGCTGGCACTTCTTGGACATGGAGTCTTAGTAGGTTGCATGGATGCATCTTTTGTTTATGCAAGAGTTTCGTGCCCACCTTGGCTGACGCTTCTTAAACATGGAATGAGTCAGAGGCTGTAGCCCATTTCTCATGATCTTCTCATGGTCTGTCTGGTATGCTTCTGCTCACTCTGTCCATGACCCTTAGGCTCCTACCGCTATCCGATGTAATCATTTCGGCCTTGGTAAGTGTCTTTGCCTAGTTAGTGATAACTTATGGTTGTTGCATGATGGATCATTGAATTGTGGGTATTTGATGGGTTCCCACATCCAATGGTGAGGTTTCATGCAATAAATCACAAGGTGATCTCTTTCCCCCTTTTCCATCTTCCATTTGAAATTCAAAGTTCTTTAGACTTCTTCTTCTTTCTTTCCACTAAGCCATCATTTGGTCATCTTCATCTATTATTGTTGGCATTGTTCTAGCCTACTAGGTTTATGATTCAAGTTCTACCTTTTGAAAGCAATTTCTGGGCTCTTCTTGAACCTTCTTTTCTAATTGAAAAGGTGATTTTTCTCTTTTTAATCTTTGATTTCTATATGTTGATGTTTGATGGTTTATATGAAGCTTGTTTGCATATGGTTGAAGAAATTCAAATGCAGGTTGAAGTTGTTTGCTTGCACATTTTCTTTATGTCCAGTCTAGTTCTTATGTTTGATTTGTCAATTGACTCTAGGGTTTTCAATTGTCATTTTAAGTTCCTAATAAGTTTTTTGAGTTTTAGCATCCCAAGAGTTAAGTCCCTCTTAGCTTTTAGAATCTAGGCTTTAGATATGGTGACCCAAGGTGTTTGTGTGGCTTGTTGTATAGGAAATTGCTAGCATTAGTTTTCTGGGTATGATCTACTTTCAGTGACCTGACCACTCCTTGTTTCTATGTAGATGGCAACTCACCAATGTTAAAGTCACTGAATAGGGAGCGATGAGGAACCTGACTCTCCAACCCTGAGTGTGGAACTAGTGCGACATATTAGCAAAGTGATCCTAGGGAGTGGTGAGATCATTCGAAAGTCTAGTGCTCACCCTGACTCCATTGGGGGCTTGGAGGCTGCCACTAGTCAGCAACTTTTAGACCGTCCAATGTTCAATTTGCATGTTTCAACAGCCACTTTTGTGAGCTCCAAATAGCAATCTAGACATATTGGCTCCCCAGAGTGTGCTATGTCATGGAACCCTCCCCAACTAATTATGCCATATATCTAACTCAAGGATTCATTGTCATTAGTTACCAATACCTTGCTGCTGGGCTTAGTTTCCTAGTGCACCTTTATATCATTAACTTCCTAAATAAAATCAAACTTTGCCTATTCTAGTTCACTCCAAACTATTATGCCTAACTCACTTCCCTAGCATTAATATATTTAAGGAACAATCTCCCACCACCATTGGCTGAGGTTCTATGCTATTCATATAGCATTAGGAGCGCGGGCTCACTAGACAGGATCTATTACCTCTCCGCTCGACCAACTGAGCACAAGAAAGTCTTGTCGTAGGGTGATGCCAAAGGAAAATCTAACATGGTAAATTATAAAATCCGTTGGTTTTACATATCCTATCCATCCCTGCACGACCTTAAAATTTTTTGTTTCACCCTTACTCCTAGTGAGCAAGTTGGGGACATGCAAGTTTAGTAACTTGTTCACATTAACTTCTCTAATTTGAACACTTATTTTTGCAGATAAAACTGGCAAGAAGCCAATTCTTAGAGCTAAGGAACTAGGGGGTTTTGGATCAATTTGCTACTTCAAATGATTACTAGAATGGCTTTCATTTTGACAAAAGTCTTCTGTGCTCCCATAAGCTCACTTCAGCTGTAGGTACCAAGCTTATTAGAGCGATAGGAGTTTGTCAGGTCAAAGAGATCAACCTAGTGAACTTCAAAGATTATAAGAGCATAATGAAGCTTATCCTTAGAAAGCTACCATCCAATTCTAATAGGGAGACCTCTTTGGCTCACAATGCTATCACATCTCCTGCTACTAAAAGCTAACCTTCAGCCTTGGTAGCAACACCCTCGTAGGAGCCGTCTCCTTACTCACACCTCGAGGTGGTTGCTGTACCTGAGGTCGCTTCCCCCTCCAAGCCCCTGCCAAAAAAGGAAAGAGGGACAATGGAAGAAGAAAGTGGTTACCGGTCGAGAGTGGGTAGCACCAGAAATTGAGGCTAAGAAGTAGCCCATTGAGTTTGGCTTGAAGATGGAGGAGTACTTAGGTTGCCTTGTGAATGACATCGATGAGATCTTGGGGCCTTACAAGAAGGCTAACATATTATAGTTGAGGAACGTTTTACCTAAGGAGTTGGCAAGTTATTTGTCTCGTCATAGCCTATTGGTAAGCTGGATCACTGTTATCCTTGATTTTCTATCTTTTTTGTAATCTAACTTGACCATTTTGTTCTTCAAAACTCATTAACAGTGGTGAGGCCGCACCAAGCACTTTGAGCTCAAGCTGAGGAGAAAGCAAGTCTAGTGGACGAACTGGCCACAATTACAATTGAAGTGTTGGAATTGAGGGAGAAAAACAAGAATGTTGAAGACACACTATCTCGCATAATGATAGATTATGAGGTTATTGCATTGAGTCTTAGCATGATGGTCAATGATCTGACAAAAGTGAGGACTGACATGAACTTGGCTTTGCAATAGGATGAACTTTCTATAAAGCGAGGTAAGATAGTAGAGCAACAAGCTAGGGCAATTAAACAACGAGCTAGGGAGGCTAAACAATGAGTCGGGGTCATTGCAAAAGAGCTCAAGAAGGCCAAAGAGGAAGTCACTGAGGTTAAAGTAGAGACTGCCTCACTAATTGTGAATACAGTAGAGAAAGTAGAGTCTAAAACTAGCTCCTCTTTTTTTTTTTTACACCTTATGGAATCAGCACCCAAAGATGGACTTCTATTTTTTTTTTTAGATAAAAGGCTCTTAAGGCTGTTAAGCATTTTAAGAAGAGGGCTGATAAAGCCAAATCTTCAGAAAATGATTCAAAGTCAACTACTCAAGCTCCTCTCGTCGAGGGTACTATTGAAAAAGAGGGTGGTTCTTAGGTTATGGAAGCCATTGGTGACCAAATGGTAGGCATCCTTGATGCTCCTCATACTAACTCTTTGCCTCAAGTAGGCCTAGCTTCTGAGGACCCAATTCATTAGGCTATGACTCTTGTAACTTTGTATTTCCTTTTTTGAATTTTGTATTTAATATTCATACTTTGTACAAACTTACTTTGTTGAAGAGAACATTAAATGAACTTCTACAACATTATTTGTTTCTCCTCATTTTCCATACTCGAACGCATGACTTAATATATTTATATAGGGATAAATGCTTAGTAGGTCACACTTAAGCTAATAATCTTCATCTAATATATTGTCTACTTCTTGTGTAAGACTTTATTAAGACTTTTATTCAATAAGCAACAAATATAAACATAAAAAATCAAAGAATCACTTAAATGCTCCCACTTATTCCTAAATAATTTTCACAAGATTGTGGTCTTTATTGATAGTAAGGACAGAGATGTTCAGCATTCCAAACTCGAGGGAATTTTATTCCATTTATATCCGCCAAGTGATAAGCTCCATTGCCAATAACCTTCTTGATGAGGAATGGGCCTTCCCAGTTTAGTCTGAGGTTCCCTTCATTGGCTTTGTGCACTCTTAGGAGGATAAGATGTAGAACTAGGTTGCTATGCTTGTAGCTTCAAGCTCAAACCTTCTAGTTATAGTACCTCATAACACATTGCTAGTAAGTTATAACCTTGAGACAAGCTCTATTCATCTTTTCTATAATATCCAGATTCGTGGCGAGTAGTTGGTTATTATCTTCTGGGTTGAAAGTGATCTTTCGTTATAATGATACATCGAGTTCTACTGGGATCATTGCCTTGGATTCATATACCATCAAAAAAGGAGCCTCTCCTATAGCACTATAAATCATAGTTTTGTAGGCCCAGAGCACCTTTTGCAGCTCGTTTACCCATGCTCCTTTCTTAGCTTCTAGCTTTGTCTTCAAGATTCATTTAATGATCTTGTTGATGGCTTCAAATTACCCATTGGCCTATGGGTGGTCTATGGTCGAGAAACTTTTTATGATTTTAAGGTAGTCACAGAATTTGATGAATTGCTCGCTAGTGAATCGGGTCCTATTATCGATCATAATTTATTGGGGGCTCCAGATCTGCAAATGATGTTATTCCATACAAATTTTTTGATTTTTGTAGAAGAGATTTCTATGAGCTCTTTTGCCTATGCCTATTTGATAAAGTAATCTATAGCTACTACTGCATGTTTGCAACTTCCATGGGCTATAGGAAGCGGTCCAATCTTCATGAATCTTTGGTAGTTATCACACCTTTTGACAAGTTAGACTATGCCTTACTTCATTGTGGGCCAGTAGAATCCCTGTCAAAGAGCTTTTTGGGCTAGAGATAGCCCTCGGCATGATTTCCATAATAGCTTGCATGGATCTCCTCTAAGATGGTGTTGCAATCATTGCCATCAATGCATCTTAAAAGCAGGATTGTGAACTTTCTTTTATACAGCACATCATTATATATCTAGCCGCCCAAGCTTGCAGTTATCGTGCCTCGAGCTAATCCTTTGGTAGTTTATTATTCTATAAATAATCAATGATTGCCCCCATCCACGAGTCTTAGACCATGGCAATTGTCATTACAATGTCCCCTTGTTCTATGCTTGAGGATGAAAGGAACTCTACTGGGAGCACTTCCAAGAAGTTAGCATCTTCGATCGTGGCCAAACAAGCCAAAGCATTGGCGTGCATGTTTTGGGCTCGTGGTATTTGGTTGACCTCATATTGTTGAAAGGAGTTTAAGAATTCTTTGACTTTTTGGAGGCAAATGGTCATTTTAGACCCTAAAGTTTGGTATTCTCCCCTTACATGGTAGACAATGAGTTGCAAATTGCTAAAGATTTTCAACCTTTCAACTCAAACCTCTTTTGCTAGTCACAACCTGGCCAACAAGGCTTTATACTTAGCCTCATTATTGGTGGCTTGGAAATGAAATCTCAGAGTGTAGAGGATCTTATGCCCCTATGGACTAATAAGAAGCACCTCTGCCTTGGCCTTTCATTCGTTTGATGACTCGTCCACACACAATTCCCACCATAGAGCTTATAAGGTCTCTATTTCCTCTTGCACGTGCCTAGTGGACTCTATAATGAAGTCCACTAGAGGTTGCCCCTTAATTATCGATCTAGGCTTGTATTTAATATCAAACTAGGCCAGCTCAATTGCCATTTAAGTAGTTAACCTAAAGCATCCATCTTTTGTAAAACTTGCTTGATCGAGAACTACATTAACACTTCTATCTTATATGCCTAAAAATAGGGTCATAGCTTCCTTGATGCAACTACCAAGTAGTAGACGAGTTTCTCTATGGGTGAATACCTTGTCTGAGTGTCTAGTAGTCTCTTGCTCATGTAATAAAGTTGCACTAATGGCGTACTAGGATACTCCTAAGTAAATGATTAGTTTCTCACCTTCCTTTGGCTTGGATAAGAAAGGAGCCTGTCTGATATATCATTTAAGCTATTGGATGGCGACCTCGCATTACTCTGTCCACTCAATCTTCTTTGTCTTTTTTAAGATATCGAAGAAGGGAACACACTTGTTTGTCACCTTAAACATGAATCTGCTGAGCCCTGCGACTTGGCCATTTAAGCTTTGCACGTCTTTGGCTCCAATAAGGGATCTTATATTTCGAAGGGCTATAATCTTTTCAAGATTTGCTTTGATCCCCTACTGTTTCCTATGAAGCCAAGGAATTTTCCTGATGCGACCTTAAACTCACATTTATGTGGGTTCAACTTCATTCAATACTTCTTCAAGATTTGAAACATTTCCCTTAGGTTACGGACATGGTTGGTGATCTGCTTGGACTTCACCAACATATCATCCACGTACACCTTCCAATTTGATCTTTGAACATCAAGTTCACTAACTGTTGATAAGTTGCTCCTATATTCTTTAGCCCGAAGGACATCACTTTGTAGCAATACAGTCCACAATCAGTGATAAATGAGATGTGTTCTTCATTTTCAATGACCATAGGGATATGTTATACCCCGAGTAAGCATCTATGAAACTAAAGAGTTGATGTCCTATCAGTGTATCTATGAGCTAGTTAATTCTGGGTAGGCGAAGCTATCTTTTAGGCATGCCTTATTGAGATTTGTGAAGTCAATATAGGTTCTCCACTTCCTGTTCTTTTTTCTTGATTAACAGAAGATTGGCTACCCAGGTTAGGTAATGGGCTTCCCAAATAAACTTGTTTGCTAAAATCTTATCCACCTCTTCTTTTAAAGTTGTGTAGCACTAACGATCATGGGCCTTCATTTTTGGCAGATTGGCTTATGGCAAGGGTCTATGTTTAATTTATGCAACATGACCATTGGGTCGATTCCAATTATGTCTTCATGATTCTAGGTGAAGACATCAAAATTTGATTTAAGAAACTCAGTCAGCTCTGTCTTCACATCTGGGGGGATATTTCTTCCTAATTTGAGGCATTTTCCAGTATCTAGCTCACTAACTCGAACATCCTCGAGTTCTTCTACTGGACTGGTCATTTTTTCAGCATCCATATCTTGAGGGTCCAGGTCATAACTGACCCCAATCGAGCTCACAGGTTACTGTTCTCCTCTAGAAACCATGTCAATCTTTTTCCCTTTTACCCCCATTTCAATTGCATCTTTATAACATCACCTAGCCACTTGTTGTACTCCACTTACACATCTAACTCCGTTTGGGGTTGGAAACTTGATGGTGAATGCTTTAGATGATATGGCCAAATCTAGGTCGATCATCACCAGTCACCTAACACCACATTGTATGCGGATGGAGAATCAATGATCAAAAAATCATTTAGGGTTATAGCCTGGTAGTCCAAATCTCCAAGGGTAATGAGAAGTCTAATTTGTCCCATAGGTACTATTGTATCTCCCATGAAACCAAAGAAAGGTTCTCAGGAAGGTTGAAGTTGGTCAAAATTTATTACCATCTGGTCAAAACATTGCTTGTATATCATATTTACTGAGCTATCTGTGTCAACCATGATTCTTCACACCTTGTTATCACTAATTCTAGCCTGGATGACCAGCACGTCATTGTGTAGATAATGTACTCCTTAGGCATCATTGCTAGTAAAAGTGATGCAAGGAGAGCTCATTCTAGACTTTTTTACTAGCCCTCCAGCTTTATCGTACCTTGTGAGTAGAACTTGACCTGCCTCTTGAACATACTACTCGTGTGATCTCTTCAATGTTCTGGCAACATGAGATCCACTATGAATTGTGAATATAGCTTTAACTGAGGGTGCCTCCTCACAGTCAGGGGTCTGCTAACATTTATGCTATGCTGGTTATTGAGGCCATAGAGGTTGTTGTCCTGAGGGTCACACCAAATAATCCCTCAAGCAATCTTTCTTATATAAGGTCCTTGATAGTGTCATTTAGCGCCCAATAGTATGAAGTGTTGTGCCTGACTTTGCTATGGTAGGCACACAATTATTCCTATTTCTTCACTTATTGGGGGGTTTTTATAGGCCTAGGTCTCCCGAAATCCTTGTTGCCTCTCTCTATAGCAAAAATTATGTCTAGGGTGTCTAATAGAAGTTGTAATTGTCGTAGTGACCCTTGCATAGTGGTCACTCACCCCTAGCCTTCTTTGTGACTTGGCCATCAAAGCCACCCATTTGAATTCCCTTATTGCTCTCACTGTTATTCATCTTCTTACCTTGGCTGGAGCCACCTAACTCATCTTTTTGATTAGGTTTCTTTATCTTAAAAGTCTCCTCTCACCTTATTTCTTTGGTAGCTTACTCATAAAACTCACCCAAGTTTTTTACTGGAGACTTGTGTATGCTTTTGTAAAGCTTTCCATCCTTACAGAGCCCAGCTGAAATGGTTGTGAGGGTGCTCTCTTTTAAAAAGTTTTTGACATTGCAAACCTTATGTCTAAACTGAGTAATGTAATCCCTCAGAAATTCATCTTTTTATTGAAAGACCATTGTGAAGTGGCAGGACAATACGAGCTGCCTTTTCAACATTTTGTACTAATTGGGAATCTCGACTGGCATTCATCCCAACTATAGATGCTGCACATAGGGAGACTTATGAACCACGACCTGGGTATTTCACAGAGGATGGCAAGGAAAATGTAGCACTTGACTAGTAGGTTTATGGTTTAGAGATTCATTTGAACATTAAACACATCCAAATGGTTGTATGGGTTGCTATCCCTATTATATGGTGAGATATTAGGGACTTCAAACCTTCAAGGAAGAGGCTCTATTTCGATCTCCCTGGTGAACGACATCCTTTCCTCATAGTTGTCTTGACTGTTATGAGTTGTGGGTCTTTTCTTTAGCTACTTCACCCTCTGAAGTAGCTCTTCGACCACTGGGTACTAAGTCTCAGACTATTGACTAGTGGTTCGATGGCTTCTATCATCCTTTCGATCACGAGAGTGCCGATTTGAGGTTTTATGCTTTTTATTGTGTCCACAACTTGGTGAATGGCGATTTGGTTTACGCCCTTGGTCGATCTCACTCGAGCTTCTCTCTTAGTGTAAGCTCTGACATCACTAATCATCGCCTTGATCATCTTTATAAGCTCAGTGGACTTTTGACCTCAGCTGTAAGTTAGATGAATGGATAAAACCAACTTACTGACATTCTTCTTTGCCAGGGTTCTCTTCCTGAGCTCCTGATTGTTAAGGCTCTCCTCCGGGCATAACAACTTGGACTTACTTTTGGGCAGTCAGGGCTTGTGCTTGAGCCAAAGTTCTGACCATATAAGCTAACTCCTTCATTGTATTTTCAAGCATCTCCTAATGTTGGTGACATGCTTGCATTATGTCAGGCCCGAAAGCAGTAAGCTGATGGGGAGTAAAAAGTGTCATGCCAATAGTAACACCAACTATAGGAGCAGTAAAAGCACTAACAATGGGGAGGACTGGTCCTCTAATTGGTAGCATTTCCCATTATTGTTGCACATAACTTTTAGGTTGGCCAGTGGTAGCATTTATGCTTTTGGTGGCTTTTCTTCTTGCCATTGTAGCCAAACAATAAACCAAATAGAGGAAAAATAAGAGTTCGAGGTATCCACAGGAATTGGAGGTTTGGGCCCTCCTTCTAGTGCCAAAATATTGACAACAAATATTGGTCAACACCCAAAATTGATGAGCAGGTGAGAAAATAAGAGAAAGAGGAGGAATACTAAACACCAAAAGGTTTTATCATGGTTTGGCAAAAGTCAGTATGACCCCTTCATCCACGGTGGTTGTATTTGCCTTTAAGCGGTGGTGGTTTTTCTGTGTGTTATAGTAGAGTTTTAGTATACAATCTCTCTTTGTTTTTTTTAGCAGAGTTTCTACATGCATATCTCACTATATCTATTACAATGATCCCTCCCTTCTATTTATAGAGGTGGTGAGGATTATAAGTGTAATTTGATAAATTGTAAATATTATGATTTCCACTGTTATAGGCAATAAATGCTTGATAGGAAATGAATGCTTCACAATTAATGTTTGGCATTTCACTATTAGTTTTTAGAGGTTGATATGTCAGTTTGGGGGATGACTAGACCTTGGCATTCCATACCCAATGCTTAAGGTAGTTCATTTGGCAATCTACTAGCTTTGTTGGTCAATCTCATGATTAGGTCCAAATAGGTCTCCAAGAAGATGACTGGGGCAGTACACTTCACTTGATAAGTTGAAGTCTATCCTTAATGAGCTGGAATTCCCACGTTGGTCCACATCTCAGGCTTGCAACTGGTGAGCTGACGTCTCTACCAAGCGACATCAATTATTGGGTGATCTAGGCCCTTTCTGGTTTAGCTTATCTCTTATTGCGCCTTGGCCAGCCCATTTGGCATTGTCCAAAAAATTCTCATAATAATGGGTAGTATTATCTAAGTAGACATGGTAGAATGATTTGAGTGACCAGAAATTTTTGGAAGGTAGTGAGGTAGATTTATGCTTATAGGCTGGAAGGTTAGGTTTGGTCAAGCTTTAGTGAAAATGTTAAATGTTGGATACTAGTTAAACTCTTTTGTACTAGGAAGTATGTGGTGTCTTCCTTCAAAAGTTACAACCATCATTTCTTGGTATTAGTCGAGTTATCAAAGATAATTAATCTAAATTGGTGGCCATGAAAGAAATTTCTTTTGGTTTAGCCTTGAACATGAGTGAGTACGTCAATCACTTTCTACACCTTTGAAGGATGATCAATTTCTCATGATTAAAATGGGCTTGAATCCATATTTTGTTATGTCTTGTCTTAATTGAAATAGTTGAATAAGAGTAGATTAGCATTATGCCACATATGATATGTGTAAGTATAAAAATATGTAAATATAAGTGGTTGATCGAATCTTGGAAATTGTTTATGCATTTGTTAGTGTTTGAATATGAAATGAGCATTAGAGATGGCCTATGTGTTTTGAGGAAATAACACTACTTTTATGATGACGTTATGTACTACTTGGATATAGTATATTGATTTGGTCAAGATGGATTAAGGTCTATATGAAAACAGTGTTTTGGGTAAAATTGTGTGTCTGGTTCAAATGTGTGATTATAGGAGTATAGTTTTGCTAAGAAATGTTGATTTTAAGAGGATGCCATGTGTGAACATTTGTATGCTTATAGTGATATTGTTTTATCTAGTTATGAATAAGTATTGCACTTATGAGTTAATATGGTTAACCAGTTGTGACAAAACTAGTGATATGTAAGTATAAAACTTTTAAGTATAGGAAATTAGAGTTAAGTGGATGTCCTAACTAGGACCTTGATTGTATATTTAGATTGTTACTTGAATGTAATAGATATGAGTTCATTCTTTTGACTTAGTGTTAGGAACTCAATAAAGAATCAAGGAAGGCTTACCTTAGCACTATGTTTATCAATACTTAGGTCTTTTCTTGCTTTTGGAGATCACATAAATATGGTTAGAGATCCTATCTCAAATGTATTGTAGGCTCACTTCCAAGTGCTATCTTGGAAAACACACAAGCTTAATCTGATAATCAGCTCAACACCTTCTTTATCTCCATCGTATCATGGATAGCTGGAATAGTAACTGCGCAACTAGCCAATGAAGGATGATAGTTAAGAGTGGGGTTATTTTTAAGTTGAACTTGAATAGCTAGTGGGAATCAAGTTAAAATTTAGTTACATAGAGGATAATGTTAGATAATTGAAATGTTGCTAAATTAGTGGTATATAATTGGAAGTACAGGATTGGGTAATTTGGTGATAGTTGTATATTAGTTTTAAGACTATGGGACTGAATAATGGATGCTATTATATATAACCAATAGACAAATGATTTGCATGTGTTTGCTTAATACATAAATATTGATTGGATGAGCACTTTAGCTTAGTTAGCATGACCAAATTATGCATGGTGCATAAAATTTATTAGTTCATTTGATGAAGGAGTTAATGGATAATTTTTGAAGTCAAGGAAGACTACTATTGAATTAATAAATTGGTTGTCAAAAAGAGGTCTTTCTAAAGTGGTTAGAATTAATCAGAATCCTAATTTCCACCATTTCCAAAGTTTGACTCATTATTTTTTTCCTTGCCCTGATTGGAATCTTGATTTTTAGTTCCCTTACCTATATACTAATTGCAAGATTGCACCAATGAATTATTCAAGAATAAAATTTATGAATGGCCAGCCTTATGTCCTTAAGGAAGGAGGAACTCTACTTAATATTAAACCTTTGTTTTATAGGCAGAAAGTCAAAGTGTGGGATTACCTTAGATAGTTATCTTATGTATGAAGGGTGACCTATGGTTATAGTTGATCATTAAGTTAGAAAGCTTCGCTCCAAGGAATATCCATCGGTAAAGGTCCTACGGAAAAACCATGGAAAGAAAAGAAAGAGATGACTTGGGAGACTAAGTCTCTCATGATAGATAACTACCCTTATTGTTCAAGTGATATATTAGTATGAACCTTCCTTTCTTATAATTGTGGACCCTTATTTTCAATAGATACTCTAATGTTTTGTTTGGTCTTGTATAATTATGCTTCTAGAATTCGAAGATGAATTCTTTTGATGGGGGAGAGTTTGTAATACCTTAGAGAAAAGAAATAAGAAAAATAAACAAAGAGTTAACTTGGGAGACTAAAGTAAAAAATTTAAAAGCTCTGTTGTGGCTGTATCATAAATTTTTCCTTTTTCTAAAGGACTTAAATAGAGATGTTGAATTGTTGATGGGGGCCAAATTATAATTTGCCTCATTTTATTTTTGCTTTCTTTAAATTGGGCATTTACTTCTTGTTTCTCATTTTTGCCATACATTCTCTCTTTTTCCCTAGAAAGCCCAGCTCCTGATGCTCTGCTTCTTTTCATCCTTCTTTGTCTTTAGCTACTTCCAGTAGTTATTGAGCTTCTTCATCTTTTCATTCTTCTTTTCTTTTCATCCTATCAAATGGCTACTCTACTCTATTTTTCTTCAGTCAGCTCTAGCATCTACCACTGTCTTCTTTCTACTCCACTTGGGCGTAGCTTCTAGTCAGCTAGCTTTAGTCCTAATCCATCTTGCTTTGCCTATTAATCCTTCATATTGCCCAATGATCAGTTCTACTCAGCTTTCTATATCTGACTAATGAGAGCTACTAGACACATCTTAAAATTTTTTTGTCCAGTCAAGAGCTACTGATAACTTACCGGAGGTGACTGTCGTGCTGTATCAATTATTTAAGTTTTCCTTCTTGTTCACCTGAGAGAACTGGCTTAGTGCCGAAGCTAGTTACTTTCACTAGTTAGGGTCAATGATGACTGGAGATCTGCAACTAACTAGCTCCACTAAGGATGTGTGTCAGTAGTAGCAACTTGTAGAAGGGTAGGGTTAGGCATTGCTTTCCTATTCAGGTGTAGCTCCAATTTGATATCCCACTATAGCCTAGCTTGATTTGAGTTACCAAGATATTCTTCAAAGGTATATATACTAACCCATGTTATCAATTTCATATTTATATTAAGATTCTTTAGCAGATTTCCACACAATCCTTATTACAATTGAAGAAAGTTAGAATTTTTCTTATTGATTTACTTCAATTAAATTTCTATTGAAGAACCAAGCACGCCAACATCATATTGTTTAGTCTCAACTGAATATCCAAGTTGAGTGACTCGATTTTTTCATGTTGGCTGATCTAGCATATCAAAGAGTTTCTAAGGTGAAAAGATAATCCTATTCTTTTAATAAATCCCATTCAAATATGAAATAATTTTATGAAATGGATTGCTATGAATTATGGAAAAATAGGATTTTTTTCTACGTTGACTCATTTGGAAAGTTTAATTGTATGTTATATATACATATGAAAATGATTTGTGGGGAGGAAATTGTTCATTTTATCTTAATTTATGTTATTGGAACTGGTGATTTCCATTTTACTATATGATGACTAAAGATAAGAATAATTTAGCACATTTACGTATTTTGTAATGATTATGGTTTACGGAAGCAACGACTTCTTTTTACTAAGATTTATTGTGTTTATGCATTTTGGAACTAATGATTTATTAATGAGGTCTAGATCCACCAGAAATTCATTGGTAATCTCGAGTGCACTTGTGACTAGAATATGTGATGGCATAAATAAGGGGTGCAATTGGATATATGAATATTTGACTGGCGTATCAGGATGGATTAGGGTGAAGTTTGTGATGTTATGGTTATATCTAGGAATTGTCTTTTAGGATTCTAGTTGAATGTTTTGCTATATGAGTATTGATATATTTTAGAAAGCTTTATTGAATTTCTCTCATGTTTATGCCATGATAGATTTTTTTCATAGTAGCATACTTTTTTCTTATTTTTATGTTGTTGGATACCATATTTTTGAATATTTAACTTTCTTGATGGATGAAAGTTTCCAAAGCTATTTTAAGCTCGCAACTTTCAAACGGGTAAGCATATTTTCACGACTATATACTTATTTTATTCTTTGGATTTCGAATATGATTTATGTTGATAGTCAATTTTGGCAATTGGTCAACTAGGAATTCTGATAACCAAACTGCTACTAAAGAAGTGAAAAAATGCTATGAAGTAGAGAATAATTTAGTAGAAGGAAATAGAGAACAATGGAATTTTTATTGTGGTTCAGCTAAAGTCTGGTTGACCCCTACATCCATGGTATTCTTATTATAATTGCCTTAACAAGAATACATATATCAATGGCTGTTCTGGTAGAGTTTTTGCATATATATATATATATATATATATTCTTATCTCTATGTTATGGCTCCCCTTCTTATTTATAGAGGTCAGGAGGGTTACAAGTCATAATTTATCATTATAAAACTATGATTATATTTGTGTTGAGCATTAAATGCTAGACACCAAATAATAAATGCAATCAATGTCAGACTTTAGAGGCTAAGTTGCAGCTTGGTAGAGTGCTCAAACTATATCTGTCAGATGTAGGCTATTTCCTATGGTGTCAGGGGGAGCTTGCTACTACTTTGGTCGGTGGAAGCTTATAAGCTCGTGCTACATGATCTGCAACTCAATTCCAACGATCTCATTTCGAGTTTGATCTTGCCTTTTTAGTTTAGTCTCGATTCTTTGGGCTTTTATTGATCCATTCCATTCTACCTAAAAAGTGCCCATAACATCAGCCTCCCAACTCTTGGTTCGCTTCACCAATTGGGAGTTATTTCTGCATGAGCCATATGTCTGCACAAGGGTTGTGATTTAGCAGCGTTATGGATCTGACGGTGCTTGGGCTACTCTTTTAATTTCAATAACTTTGTGGGTGGTTAAACACTTGAGTCATTGGAAGAAGTGAAGGTGGTTTGGTGCACCACTAAAGTGAGCTTCTAGCAAGCGATTAGATACGCTATAGAAGTGAGCTAACTTATGTGCCTATGGCCAATGGGTTGTAAGAGAGCTGTGAGTAGTAGGTCACAAGAAAGCTGCGAGCCCAAGAGTAAGAGCTCTGGAAGCTTAGTGCATTCGCACCAAGTGTGCCTGAGCTATTTGAGATGAGCCCTAGAGGCTAAGTGCATAGCACTGGGTGTGCCTGAGCTATTTGAGATGAGCTCTAAGGCTTAGTGCATAGCACCAAGTGTCCCTGAGCTATTTGAGATAAGCTCTGAAGGCTTAGTGCATTACATAAGGTGTGCTCGAGCTATTTAAGATAAGCTCTGGATGCTTAGTGCATTATGCCAAGTGTGCGTGCCCAAGCTATTAGAGATGAGCTTTGGAGGTTTAGTGCATAGCACCAAGTGTGCCCAAGCTAATAGAGATGAGCTTTGAAGGCTTAGTGCATAGCACCAGGTGTGCTCAAGCTATTTGAGATGAGCTCTAGAGGCTTAGTGCATAGCACTAAGTGTGCTCGAGCTATTAGAGAGGAGCTTCGGAGGCTTAATGCATTGCACCAGGTGTGCCCAAGCTATTAAAGATGAGCTCTGGAGGCTTAATGCATAGCACCAGGTGTGCTCAAACTATTTGAGATGAGCTTTGGAGGCTTAGTGCATTGCACTAGGTGTACCCGTGCTATTTAAGATGAGGTTTGTTCGCGTTCGCTTGAGGTCGCATAGAGCTATGAGTTATGAGATGGCCATGAGGTAGTGGTAAATTTCAGATAACAAAAGTGGCTAAGGTCATAGCTCATTTTTCTCTGTTTCCTATTTGGCGAGGATCCTGATACGTTCATGTCACATGTGTCGTTTTGATTCCTACAGATGGCGCAATGATTGCCATGCTCAGTGGACATGCCTGGACTTAAATTCTCATAAGCGTTGGTCCATTAGATCATGGGTCATTCAAAGAGTTTCTAAATCTGACAGTTAATTCATTTTTAATAAAAATCAAGAAGGTTCTTCCCCTTTTCTTTCTTTCGTCATTTGAAATCTGTCAAGATCACATCTTTTCTATTTTTCACATACCTAGGGGCTACCCATCATTCTTCCCATCCTTAGTTTCATCTCAATCTTCTAGATTTGCTGAACTAGGCTCTGGTTATCGGTCACCACCTCCTCCGTCCTCTAGATCTTTACTATTTTTTAACTTGACAAGCTAAGTCTACATTTTTGGCTTGATATCTCTATGTGTTATGTTTCGGGGGTTCCCGTGGGTGTGTATGTTATTGTCAGAGGTTCGAAATGTAGGTGGCTTTTAGTTGCTTGTTGATAGATATTAAAGCCTCTAGTGGTAGTGGAGTCTTAAGCCAGGCTTCTAGGTCTTGCTGGCTCAATGGCAAGAATTCTTTGTTCATGCTTTCTAAGTCTGAGTGGTTTATGACTTTAGCTACTTTCTTTCTAAGTCAAACCATTTTTTTGGATTAGCGGTCAGTCTTTGTTTTGTGGCCTGATCGTTTTTCATTTTTTTTCCTTTGTGTAGATGTCTCAGCCCCATCGATGCTGCCGCCACCGAATAGGCAGTGATGACACCGAGTCCGAGGAGAATGAGGAGAAGATTTGTGTTGCTGAGGTGTGACCTCCCAAAGCGACAAGGTCACCAGAAGATTCATAGCTCGCTCTGGTCTAGAGGGGTCTAGAGTTGATTCTTCTTTCAAACACTTTCCTTTGACCATTAAATCCAAGGAAATGGGAGGGATTGTAGAGCTATATTTTTTTCCTAAAGGCAGTCATGTGATGGTATCGACTTATGAGGACCACACTGCCTATCCCCCAGAGAGGTTTATAGCCATCAATGTTCACCATCTTAGTACAGGTTTTAGGTTTCTAGTTCATTGTTATGTGATCGACTTCTTGAATGAGCTGAGACTCACTCTGCCCCAACTGACCCCAAAAGCGTATTCTACTTTGACCTCCCTTGTGCTGGTCTATCTACGGAATGGCCTTTATCCCCCTAGTGAGAGTTCTTTATTTTTTTTATAACATCAAAGCCATTGGGCAGCAACAAGGGTATTACTACCTTTTGCCTTGCCCTACCAAATATAAGAGGATATTGCCCCATGAAAATGCTAGAGGGAAATCCAATGCGGGTCCTTATAAGACCCGCTAGTTCTACGATTCATACCCATCCTTAATGCATCTTCAGAATTTTTCATTTGTTTGGAATTTGGGTGAGCGAACTGTAAGGATACTAATTTTTATTCTTCTTTATTTTGATTTAACTTCCAATTTTTCACCATGTTCTTTGTAGATGAAGCTCAAAAAGAGAAGCCAGAGTTGAGTGTGGAGGAGATTGAGGTGCTGGACAACTTTTCTATCTATGATGACCTCTAAAATGACTCTAAATTTGATGAGGAACTTTTACAAGCTCACGGACTTGCCCCTCCTCTTAGTGCTGAACTCATTAACCATTCACGAGATATAGGGGTTCGTGGATAGAAAGAAGTCGCACTTGCCAACTTTAGTGATCAGGTTGAAATGAGGAGAGTGAATTTGATCGAACCCCCTCCAAGGTCAAGATGGATTGTCACTCCTATTTCAGCTCGCACAGATCATCCTTCTTCCTTCGTTGCTACTCCAACTCTAGCTCATCATGATCAACCTTCTCCTTCTATGGCTACTCCGACACTTGCTCAGGTTAGTCTACCTTCTTCCTTTGTAGCTATTCCAACTCTAGCTTAGGCCGATAGTCTTCTCCCCTTGGTGGCAATAGAAGAGACCTTCCTTCCCTCGGCCCCTATTTTGCAATTTGGGCTTATTGAAACTGAAAGAGTAGTAGTAAAGTCTCTAGGCCACAAAGAGAGGACCCTAATTAAGCCTTTTTAAAAAAGACAAAGGGTTGACAAAGGGAAGAAGATTGCTACTGGCCCAATGACAGGACTCAAAGGATCTCTGGAAGGTCTGCTGGAGGATTGGGACCCAGGACCTCGGCTCTCTTTAACATCATCAATAACAATGTGGGCCAAATCTTTGGGAGAAATGTGGTGTCCCTAGAAGTTAACAGAATTTAGGGTAGCGTCCTGTCTGAGATCTTAGCTAGTCACTGTTTGATGGTTAGTGTCATTCGCTTTTATTCTTTCTTAATCTTTTTTCCTATATTCTGACCTCTTACCATTCTTTTTCAAGAGACATTGGAGGCTATTAAGCAGAGGAATGAGTGCTTGGCTTGGGAGAAGGAGAGAGGTCAGTTCGAGGCTAACCTAATAGTAGCAACCAATGAAGCGACGGAGTTATGGAAGAAGTTAGAGTATGCCAAAGCTCAGCTGCTTGGAGCTAATGTTGTAATAAGGAGGGCTAAAAAGTCCTTTGTTCATAAGATAGCTAATTTTGCTTCAAGGTTGAGCAGGTCTCATGACGAGCTCCAACAAAGGAAAGAAGACATAGCCATCCTGACACGGGGAGCCAAAAGTTTCCAGAAACAACTTAAAGCTACTCAATGAAGGATGGTTCGAGCTGTGAAAAGGGCATAGTGGGCTGAAGAGGCAGCGAAGTGAGCTAAAGAGGCTGCTAAACAAGTTGAGGAGAGGGCCATTCATGTTGAGGTCGAGACTGCTAAGGTGAAGGAGGAAGTTTCTATCATGGTTGATCAGACCCGTTAAGTTGTAATTTCTCACACTATAGATAGCTTCATACCCTATGGTTGAAGCATCCAAATCTTGACTTCTTCTTTTTTGGAGAAAAGATTGAGGCTATCATTTAAGGCTTTGTCAAGGGCACGGAGGCGATCTCCCCCTAATGCTAAGACTATTGGTAATTTTCCTAATAAAAGGAAGGAGTGGGTCAAAGTCAAATTGCCGAGATGGAAGGTAACTAAAGAAGGGCTTGATGGATAGATAATGGAGGATCTACCTACAACTGCCTCAAGCCTCCCAGCTCCACAAGATCCTCCTCACTTCGAGGCTCCATCTCTTGTAGCTCCTTGATAGTTTTGTTTTCTATTCTATCGTCTTAGCATTTTGAGGCTTGTAATTAAGACATTCTTGTATTCAGACTCAATCTATCAAAAGCCTTCCCCTCTTTTTTGGTCAGTTGATTCCACTAATGCATTGCACAGATCTGAACAAATTATGTCAGTCCACTAGGTGCGAGTCTTGGATACCTTTAATTTGTGAAGCAGCCAATCAAGCTCTCTTGGTAGGGTGTAGTCGTTTCTTTATCAAGCTTAAAAAGTGAATATTGCCGTAAAGATGTTAAAGAGCATACTAAATAGAGGAGAAATTTTTTTGATCTTTATTCAATTTGGTATTTCTAAAAAATATTACAAGTTAACAAATTCGATTTCCTTATATCGATAATATAGCCAGAGATGTTTGACATTCCAAGCTCAAGAGAATTCAACTCCCTTAACCTTCGCGAGATGATATCCGCCAGCCTTCAGCCTTTCTTTCACAATATATGGACCTTCCTAATTGGGCCCTAACGTTCGTTTATTGGGCTCACAACTGCTCGGCATAATAAGTCATAGGACGAGGTCAGTTGCTTTAAAGCTTCGAGCTCAGACTTTCCGATTAAAGTGCCCTATGACCCATTGCTGATAGGTCACAACCTGAGACATGCCTTATCCATTTCTTTTCTTCAACAAGATCAAGGCTCGCGGTGAGTAGCTGGTTATTTTTTTCTGCTTGAAAGTATCCTTTCAGTGTGAAGTTACTTTAAACTCCATAGGTATTATTCTCTTGGCTCCAAAGACTATCAAGAAAGGGGTTTCTCTCGTGGTGCCACAGGCTATAGTGCGATAAGCCCACAACATCTTTGGCAATTCGTCCACCACGCCCCTTTTTTGGCTACCGACTTCTTCTTTAAGATTTATTTGATGATTTTATTTACAACCTCAACCTATCCGTTGGTTTGAGGATGGTGAAGCTCTTCAAAATCCCAAGGCTGTCACAAAACTTAATGAACTGCTTGCTTGTGAACTGAGTCCTATTATCAGATACTATTTATTGGGGGACACCAAATCGACAAATGATATTATTCTAAATAAATTTCTAAACTTGGGAAGAGGAAATTTGGGCCAGCTCTTTTGCTTCTACCCATTTAGTAAAATAATCCATAGCTACTACAGTGTGTTTACAATTTTCACAACCTGTGTGAAGAGGTCCGATGAGATCTATCCTCCATATTACAAAGGGCCATGTACTGATCATTTGACAGAGGCAGGTTGGAGGAGCTCAGGGTATTTTGGTGAATCTTTAACATTTGTCGCATCTTCTAACGAGGTCGATCGAGTCCTGTTTCATGGTTGGCCAAAAGTAACCTTGCTAGAGGGCCTTTTGAGCTAGTGACAACCCCTTGGCTTGGTTCTTGCAGTATTCGACATGAATTTCTTTTAAGACAATATTGCAAAAGGGAGCATCAATGCACCTGAGAAGTGGAGCCAAGAAGCCCCTCTTGTAGAATGCGTCATCAAGGATGCAATATCTAATAGCTCAAAATCGTATGTGGTGTGCCTCTAACTTGTCTTTCGAGAGTTCACCATCCTGTAGATACTTCAAGATAGGATTCATCCACAAGTCATGTGCCACAACAGTCATCATTACAACTTCTTTCTGCTCAATGTTGGGAGATGGAAGAATTTCCATAGGTATCACACCCAAAAATTTTGTGCCCCTTGTTGCGGCTAAGTGGGCTAATGTGTTCACATGTGCATTTGAAGCTCAGGGGACTTGGTTGACTTTGTACCTTTGAAATGCATGGAGCAGCTCCTGGGCCTTTTATAGGTAAGCGATCATTTTTTGTCCTTTCACTTGATATTCCCCTTTTATGTGATGAACGACTAACCAAGAGTCGCTAAAGACCTTCACATTTTCAGCTCGCATTTCCTTTGCGAGGCAAAGTCCTATAATGAGTGCCTCATACTTTGCTTCATTATTGGTTGCTCAAAATTTGACCCTTAACGCGCAAGGAATTTTATGCCCTTCCGTGTTGATTAATAGGATTCCTACTCCTACCTTTTGCTCGCATGAGGATCCATCTATATAGAGTTCCCACTGTGGTCTTTCCGAGGTTTTTGCCTTTTCCCTTATAGGTCCAGTGAATTCCATAATAAAGTCAGCCAGGGCTTGTGCTTTAATTGTCGACCTCGGTCTATAGTAGATGTTGAATTAGGCAAGCTCAATTGCCCATTTAAGCAACCGGCCTGAAGCATCTGCATTCTAGAGGGTCTGTCTTAAAAGGTATCGAGTTAGTACTTCAATGGTGTGGGCCTGGAAGTAAAGCCACAGCTTTTGAGATGTGATGATGAGATAGTAAATGAGCTTTTCCATGGGAGTGTAGTTTTCTTCGGCATTTAACAACTCTTTACTCACATAGTAGATTGGGAGCTATACTCCATTCTCCTCTTGGACAAGGGTCACACTAATGGCCTACTGAGACACTCCGAAGTAAAGGATTAGTTTCTTATCCCCCTGTGGTTTGGACAATAAAAGGGCTTGGCCCATGTATTCTTTCAAATGTGTAAAGGCGGCTTCACATTCCTCGATCCATTTGAAATGCTTAGTTTTTCTCAGGATGTCGAAGAACGGTAAGCATCTATCCATTGCTTTTGAGATAAACCTACTAAGGACTGCAACCCAGTCGATCAGGCTCTAGATATCTTTAATCCTGCTTGGTGATCTCATGTCGATGAGTGCTTTGATTTTCTCGAGGTTTGCTTTTTTTCCCATATCATCGACCATGAACCCAAGGAATTTTCCAGAAGCTACCCCAAACACACATTTGAGTGGATTCAACTTCATCCAGAACATTCATAGGATCCGAAACATTTCGTCTAGATCCTTTACGTGATCTAGGACCCGTCTAGACTTCATAAGCATGTAGTCTACATAGACTTCCATGGTCTTCGTGATTTGATCTTTAAACATCGTGTTCACCAATCGTTAATAGGTAACTTCTACATTTTTTAGCCCAAAAGGCATCACCTTGTAGGAGTATAGCCCTTGGTCTGTGATGAACGAAGTATACTCCTGGTCTTATGGATCCGTGGGTATTTAATTATACTTGGAGTACGTATCCATGAAACTGAGGAGTTGGTGCTCGGCTGTTGCATCAACAAGTTAGTCAATCCTTGGTAACGGGAAGCTGTCCTTTGGATAAGCTTTGTTAAGGTCTGTGAAGTCAATACATATCCTCTATTTTCCATTCTTCTTCTAGATTAAGATAGGGTTGGCTACGTAAATTGGGTAGTGAGCCTCTTGGATAAATTTGTTTGCTATGCTAGCTACTTCTTCCTTTAGAGCGTGATTTAAAGGTCTTCTTTTCTGTCTGACCGGCTAGTGGTGGGGGTCGATATTCAACTTATGCAACATCACCTCGGGGTTAATCCCTACCATGTTCTCATGGCTCCAAGCGAAGACATCCAAATTCACTTGAAGGAAATCAACCAACTGGGTCTTTACTTCAGAGGGCAAGCTTTTCCCAAGCTTGAGGCATTTCTCGCTATCCGCTTCATTGACTCTAATCTCTTCGAGTTCTTTTATTAGCCTGGTCTCCTTTTCTGCTTCCAGGTCATGTGGGTCGAGATCATGATTAGCTTCATCTGAGCTTGGTTCTCGGGATTCTTTATTAGAAACTACATCGATCTTCTTGCCTTTCTCCCTAAGCTTAACAACGTCTTCATAACATTGTCAGGTTGTGTACTGCTCACCCCATATGCACTTAACCCCATTCGAGGTTGGGAATTAGACTATTAGTGTCCTAGTAAACATGACTAGGTCTAAGTCATTCATTGCTGGTCACCCTAGGACCATGTTGTAGGCCGAGGGGCAGTCCACAACCAAGAAGTCGACCAAAATAGTGGATTGGCGATCTTTGTCTCCCAAAGTGATGGGAAGTCTAACCCGTCTAACAGGGAATGTCACGTCACTAATGAAATAGAAAAGAGCTTTGAGTGAGGATTTGAGATCGTGTCAGCTTAACTCCATTTGTTCAAAGTATTTCTTATACATGACGCTGATCGAACTACTAGTATCCAACATGATTCTCTGTACCTCGACATTGCCAACCTTAGCTTTAATGATGATAGCATTGTTGTGAGGGGATTGGATTCCTTGTGTGTCATCATCCATGAAGGTAATGCATTCAGAAATTGTCCTAGCTTTCTTTGCAGGTCTATCGAGCTCATAACCCGCTGATAAGATGTAGCTTACATTCTGCACATACCATTCTTGTGAGCCTCATGAGGTTCCCGTGATATGTAGTCCTCCATGGATTGTGTAAATGATTTTGACCACAACCGTCTGTTCCTGGTCAGCACACTAGGAAACCTGCACGGTCTGTTGTGGAGGTTGCTATTCCATTGGTCACACTACATAGTCTTTCAAATGACCTTTCCTAATGAGGTCCTCAATCACATCTTTAAGTGACTTACATTCTGATGTGGTGTGCCCAATGTCATTGTGGTAGGCACAAAACCTATTAGGATCCCTATGCTTCGATAAGGTTAGCAGTAGCCTAGGTCACCCAAAGTTCTCTCAGTGCTTCTCTGTTATGTATATTCTCTCTAGAGTATCAGACAGGATACTATAATTGTCATACCAACCTTAGGGTTCAGGTAGTTTAGTCCTGGATTTCTTCACTGGTTGGAAGCCTACCTTGTTAATCTGGCTAATCCTATTTTTGCCATGGCTATTTCTTTTCCCATTCCAACTGAAAACTGAGCGACTAGCTTCACCTTGTTCTCTGACCTTTTTTAAACCAAAAGTCTCCTCCTATCGAATTTCTTTTGCGACCTACTTGTAGAACTCCCTCAAGCTTTTCATTGACCACTTGTATATACTTTCGTATAACTTTCCGTCTCTGTGGAGCCCCATTAAAATCATCGTTAGGATACTATGATTAAAGGGACTCTCTACGTTGTTAACTTCACATCGAAATCTTGCGATGTAGTCTTTTAATGATTTGTCCTTTCTTTAGAAAATAGTCACCAAGTGGCAGGACAATGCAAGTTGTTTCTTAAGGACTCCATATTGGTCAATGAATCTGTCCTGGCATTTCCCCCAACTGTTGATGTTGTGGGCTGGAAGACTTTTGAATCATGCTCGAGGCACATCCCCAAGGGTGTTGAAAGGCATCCATATGATCATACGGGTCATTTTTCCCATCATATGATGGGATGGGCGAGACTTTGAAACAATGGGGAAAAGGTTCTGTCTCAATTTCCTTGGAAAGTGGGGTCCCTCCTTTGTAATAACCCAATGGATCCTGCGTTGAGGGACATTTTTCCAACCTTTGCACCCTCTGCATTAATTCCTCGATCATTTGATCCTAAACTTCGAATCACTGGTTCTTGTCACTGTCCTAGCCCACTTTTGAGCCTTCAATGCGGAGCAAACTCTCAGCTCACTAGTTTCTACCATTCTCAAGAGCTCGTCATCCTCCCATTTCAAGCCACAAACTGAAGGAATAACCTAAATCAGCCCCTCAGGCTCCTTCCTTGGCTGGCTTTTGCCTTCGTATCAGCATCTCCACTTGTGATTGTTGAACTACCTCCATGAATGGAGTGGCTCTGTCTTGTTCTTGCGCCTTTTGAGTATGCACTTGAGCCAATGCCTTGACTGCATCAGGAAGCCTCTTTACTATACTCTTGAGCACCTCTTGATGCTGGCATAGGGCTTGCACACCATCAACCTCCAAGAGGGTGGAGGAAGTACTCACCAGGAGTGGGTTTTCGTCCTCAGGCATGTTTCATCGCTGTTCTTCATGGCCATCTAGTTGGTTAGCGACGACATTTGAGTTCCTAGTCACTTTTCCTTTTGCCATTGCGATTGATGAACAAATGAATGAGAAAGCAGTTTGGTCCCACTGGGCATGCCAAAATATTAACAGTCAATTTTGGCAATTGGTCAACTAGGGATTCTGAGAACCAAACTGCTGCTAAAGAAGTGAAAAAATGATGTGAAGTAGAGAATAATTCAGTAGAAGGAAAAAGAGAACAATGGGGTTTTTATCGTGATTCGCCTAAAGTTCAGTTGACCGCTATGTTTATGGTATTCTTATTATAATTGCCTTAGCAAGAATACATACATCAATGGCTGTTTCAGTAGAGTTTATGCATATATACATTTTTTCTTATCTCTATGTTATGACTCCCCCTCTTATTTATAGATGTCGGGAGGGTTACAAGCCATAATTTATTATTGTAAAACTATGATTACATTTGTGTTGAGCATTAAATGCTAGACGCCAAGTAATAAATATGGGACAAATCATTGTTGAACTTTGGAGGCTGAGTTACAGGTTGGTAGAGTGCTTAGACTGTATCTATTAGATGTAGGCTGTTTCCTATGGCGTCGGGGGGAGCTCGCTACTACTTTGGTCTATGAAAGCTTATAAGCTCGTGCTGTGCGATCTGCAGCTCAGTTCCAGCAATCTCATTTCGAGTTCGATCTTACCTCTTTACTTTAATCCCGATTCTTCAGACTTTTACTGATCCATTCCGTTTTACCTAGAAAATGCCCATAACAATTTATAAATGAAGTTTTAGCTTTTATGGGATTGTCTACTCATTGAGTTTCAATGAAACTCACTCTACTTTCTATATATATTTTTTAGAGCCCGATGACACATCCATTATTCCTTCACCTCACCCTGGTTTAGGATTTGCTTATTGATCGAGTAGATCACTTTCTGTGGAGTTTAAAGGTACATTAATGGTGAAGACCCTAACAATTGGTGGAAATGTTTTGTATGCATGTATTTTGATTGTTAAGTATCCAACAAGATATAAATCGTGTAATCTAGGCCATTGTAATTTTGTATTATTATACAGAATGTGTTTGGCATGTAGCTCTTGTCTATTGTATAAGCCTTAAGCCTAAGTATCCAAAAAATAAATGAAACTCTACAGGATTTTTAGTAGAATGTGATGTGAATATTTGGTTATGCATCAATGTGTTTATGAGTCTTTAGTATGTTATTTTACATTGTGAAACTTGTAAGGGATTTCTTAACGATAGTCTTCTACATTGATCACGTTTTATAAATCAAGACATGACTATGACCTTTTTTATCTTAGAATAATTGTAACTTTTTGTCGGAAGATATAGCTAATACTTTAAAAGGGCCTTAATTGTTCAGTGCGTTAAATTTTTGTTTTTCCTAAAGAAAACTTTTCTTCTATAGTAGCAAACCAAGATCACAAGTAATGCAACTCTAACTATAAAAGCAACTGTAGAATTTAAAATGATGGAAAGGGTAATTACTTCTTTTGCATTGAAAGTCCTGGTGTCCAAACTAAATTTCAATCCTTGCAAGTAAATGAGTATAAAAGGATACAATGTTTATGTGCAAATTGAAAAAGAAAAAACAAAAATTGTGACACCTGTCATATTATATTTGTTTAAAAACAACCAATATGAAAAACAAATTAAATTTGTAAGTATATTTATTAAATTATGTTTTATTTCTAATGAATATCAAGTAGACATAAATTATATTTTAGTTTTATTTTTAACCTGTGTAAATAAAGTGTACAAGTTAGAGTATTTTAAAATTTCTTTTGTAGAACAAAATGCTTCCTATATATAAAAAAATTTACACCACATATTTTTTTAATTTCTTTTCTTTCTTCTTTTCTTTCTTTCCTTTTCCTCTACGTTGCTCCGGACAGTGAAAAAACCAAAACCCCAGCTACCTTAATATCCTCGCCCGATCTGCTTTCCTTTTACTTTCTTTTTTGGATCGACTCTAGCTGTTGCGGCCCCTGCATCCAACGGCTGCCATCAACCACTCAAGTCCGTCGGAATGCCGCCCGGCTGCTCAATGGCCATTATCACTGGACCTATTGCTTGGTGTTATAGGGAAACTCGACACCATGAATCACCATTCCCAGCAAGCCGAACAGCCAGCAACATCAGCCCCTCAATTCGCCTAACCACAAACAAAAACTGTCCAGCTCAGCCATTCATTGCTCCATTGGCTTGGGTAAAACATGACCGTGGTGTAAAGTTAAGGAGCAGAAACTGAGAAACAGAGAAACAGCCGGTCATCCTTGCCGTCATCATCCAAGCTTTCATCAGAGCTCAATTGTTGTCGTCAGGCCTCTATCTTCTGGCCGCTAGAATTATTGACCGAACAATAGCCTCTCCACGCCAACTAACGACATAGACTGGCAGTAATCAAGCAGCTTCCAGTTACTGTAGTGGCAAAGGTGCCATTGCTCCATTCAGCTTCAACTGAGTTACCGTTCTTCTTCTTTTTCTCTTCAATCTCTCAGCTGGTATGTGTGTTGAGTTATGCTTAAGTTTCTATGATGTTTAGGTTCTATTTTTATAGAAATTCTAATACTCACCTTTACCTTAAATTAATATTTATGTGGCATTGGAAGGTGATTTTGAGCGAAGTATGAGCTTAATTTTATAACCCCTTTTTGTCATGGAGGATAGTTCTTATGAGCAATTGGTTAAAATGAATTGTTTAAATTGGATTACAAATATTAAATGTTAGAAGTTAATCTCAGAATTTGTTTGATTTGTATTTAAATTATAAAAATGATTGTGAAGTACTTGAAGGAAAGGATTCAAAGCTGATATTCACATTTGGGATTAGGAAGAAAAGCCATTTCTTGACCTCTTGTATGAGGGTAGAAATATTTTTTTGGCACCTTTCAAGTGAGTGGATAATGTATTCCTCTTTTCCTTATTGTTATACGAAAGCCTGTTTTATTTACTATTTGAAACTTGGAGGTTTTAGTACACTATGATTCCAAATTAACTTAAATTTTCAATAGTTACTTACATTTGGAAGTAAAATGATATGTTGTAGCAAATAGTATGTACATTATATATCTCAAAGAATTGTGTCGTGTCACTACAAGAAAAAGAGGTGTTTAGTGATGGTTAATTGGAGGCAGTTCCACTAACAACTGCTAAAATTAAATTTAGAAGCAGTTTACTTTACCACTCTTATATTTGGGTTAGGCAGGTAATTTAGGGGCAGTTAATTGGAGGTGCTTCCACTAAACTGCCTCTAAGTACATGTTTAGCAGTGGTTCTCACTAGCCTCCTGAATATATGTTGTATTTTTAAATATTAGAGGCGGTTTAGGTTACAACCGCCACAAATTTGGAACCTATATTAACCCTTTCACGCATCAGAATTTCATTTTCATCGTGAATCTGAATTCACCTCCATTTACTTCCCAGAACCTCCTTTGACTACTAGTTGTTTTCAACTGTCGACGACTCTGTGCCAAATCCCTCCATTCACCTCTCCTGTGTGATTAAACCTCCATTGAAGCCATTGGAAGCTCTATGAAGACTGCAAACTTCATTGGTGGCCCAAAGCTTGTAATACTCATCGGTGCTCCATTAAAGCTTCCTCAAGCCACAAGCAGATGCAAAGTGAAGGAGCTATGTAGTCTTACAAATAAGTCTTTCTATATTAACACTATAATTCCTTACTTAGTAACAAATGGCACAAATCAAGTGAAAAGTTGGAAAATTAGTTTATGCACAGTTTAGTTAACTTACAGTTAGACGTTAGTAAATAAGCATCTAGAATTTCTAGATCGCTTTTGTGATATGAGCCCTTGATAGACCTATGTTGATTTCTGATTGAACTGATTAAAAAATAGACATTGGAGTTAAATTAGAGATCAAGTTCTACTTAGCAATTGTAGACTTCCATTAGTTATGTCAATTTGGAAATTACTGAAAAGGGAATGGATTTCATTTAGGAAGTAGTCTTGGAGGCAATTTATTGATATCTTTAGCATGGTTTTACCAAATTGAATTTTCCTAAGTTTAAAATATCTTATTTTTTCAATCCTCCTTTGGTTACACCTTTTTATAATATTAAGTTATTATTTAAATATTTTTGTCAAGTGTGATGGACACAGTTGAAATCAAAGAACTAATTTTTTTATTTTATCAAAGTTTCTAATTTTAAATTGATTGAAGACATTTCCTGTTTTGTGGTCCTTTTCAGTGAATTTCATAATTTCTTCTCGCACAAACTTTCTTCCTCTCTCTGAACTTATTGATTCATTGATTTCTGGCATAATAGATGCCCCCAAAAAGAGGACACATTTTTAGGTGATATATCCCCTTAATTTTGATCTATAGGAATGTACTTGAGTCTATATCATTGTTCTAGATATAACAATGTGGCTGTGTGTGTGTAAGAAAATCAATTCTGAGTTAGAGAAAACAATTCTTCAAGCAAATTGCTTCTGCATGTAAGATTTTAGAATCAAGTTAATGCGATCCACTTATATTCCATTTAATGGCAGGATTTAGATAATGGTGTGGCATTTTGATTGGCTGATGGTAATAATTATTGATGAATGATGACTTCCCATGGACATGATGCATGAGACTCTTCTTTCATCATGCTAGAGTTGTCCATCCCTTTTGTTTTTATGGACTTATTCCTTTTTGTTTTCATATAAACCCAAAATTTATTCAATTTTGAAAGAGCAAATAACCAAATATTAAATAATCATAAAATAATTATAATATTTGAACATTAGTTAAGCACATTTTTAAGATGGAAATAGACACTAGTATTGTGTGTATTATTACACTTGTTTTAAGTGCGCCACCTATACGTAATGCGGCTAATGAAGAAAAACTGTGGGAGGCTTTATTGGTAGCTTCTACTCCAAAATGCAAATTTATATCTTACTCTGGTTCTCAGTAGTCAATCAGTGTTACCGGTACTATTATTAATTTCAGGGAGGAGATATTGACTTCTTAACGTCTGATCATCCTTTGTCAGTGCCAGAACTTAAGCTTCTTAGAATGGGTGACTTCTTGAAGGCTTGGGGTGGCATATCATCTTTGCAGGTTAGTGAACTTTCATCAAGTAAGAGTTGGGTTGTCAAACCTTTTCTTACAGCAGTACTGTAGACTTATTGATGGTTTACAACTTAATAATTGAACAATTAAAATAATACCTGTTTATTGACGATGACAAACAGCTGAAAGGCTTTAACATTAACAAAAAAACAATGCAATAGGATAGGGATGTTACGAGTTGTTGACTTTATGTCATTGCTTATCTTGCCTGTCTCTTTCCAGTTTTCTCAAAGCCCAATCGTAGACTTTGGTTGTTAGAATCTTTTTAGTTCTTTCACCTAAACCTTTCTTTCAATTTTTGGTTTACAATTCTTCTTGTCAAACCAATTTTTACTATTTTTTTGAAAGGTTTAATTTTAATTTCAAGCATTATTATCTGTGACTACTATTTTCTTGGTTGTGTTTGGCTTATGGTTGCTTTAATATCTTTATCTGATATCCTGTTCAATCGTTGGCCTTTGTTGTTGATGTTGCTGACCATACTAAATTTATGAAGGTTTCAATCAGAAAGCTATAGTTCCCTTTTTTCCCCTTTTGTTTTGTTCTGATTTCTTTTCTTGCAGATGCAACTTTGATTATCGGTCCCAACACTAACTGATGTTCTGCTGTGGGACTTCGTAGTTTGATCTTCCAATGACTGATTGTTGGTATTCATATAGTCTTTTCCATGGCCATTCCTATTTAATCTTTGAATAAAACCATGGCCAACCTTGAGAAATTTAGCAACTCCATACAGCCACCTTCCTTTTGAATAACTTAAAAAGAAGTCTGCAGATCCATTAAGCAAATGTCCATCCACATCTCCAATTTTTTTGGAGTTTGTTGTGGTTATTTATGATTTAGTCTTCCTTTTTCCGAGGAAATTCTGTCCACACTGTTACATTGACCAGACTCTTCCCCTGAACCCTTCTTTCTAAATACTAACCCCTTTTTGTGGTGAAATTTTTACGATTCTAGCTGGAACGGGATGTCTGATTCACCTTTATCTGCTGCAAGTAGGACATTTCTTTATTAAATGTCTTGAATTTAAACAAATTCCATTAGACTGTGCTTATAAGCTTTGATGTGCTTATCAACGGTAAACTATTAGGCATGTCCTTTAGTTCTTTCCATCATTCTTTGATGGCTTTAAGTAGGAATAGTAGGTGCCAGTTTGAGGTATTGTACATAAGTGTCATATTTCAATTACTGTTGTAGTACTGGCATTTTTTGCCCTTGTACCATTGTTACTTACCAAGCATTATAAGAAATTACCATCAATTCTTTGTTCATACGCATTTCCCATCACTCCCTATCTACTCTTGCTGTTATTATTCATAACCTAAGCAACCATATAAAAACATCCAAGAGTTACCATCCTTTTAATTTGTCGTATGACAATCAACACATTCTGCTTTGTGAAGGTAGTTTTGTGAGCCATTGCTTTGATATCAAAGAATGATGGAAAGAACTAAAGGACATTTCTTTATAAGGTTGTTTACCGTTGATCCTATATTCTGTTGCAGGATGAATCAAATCTATATATCTTCCTTGAGCTTGTAACTAAAGGTTCCCGAGCAAGCCTCTATCAGACATACTGTCTTCGAAATTCCCAAGTCGCCGAATACACAAGATAGTCTTAGAATTGGAAGGGGTGAACCTCCTCCTGTTCCTGAGTCACTTTCAAGAGACACACAGGATTTTATCCAGCAATGCCTTCAAGTCAATCCAAATGATCATCCTCGAGCTGCTCAGCTCTTAAACCATTCATTTGTCAAAAGGCCACTTTCCCTGATTTAACTTTTGGCTTTAAATTGACAGGTACGTCCCTCATTAGATGCAGAGAATCATTTTAATGTTCAA
>JANHAO010000002.1:0-65569 GCA_026873985.1 Saraca asoca
AAGTTCGTTTGACAAAAATATTTAGTTTCAATAATATATGTCTTTCTCATAGTTTTCATATAATCAGTTTATAAAATCTAATTTCAATTTTGGTAAGATTACTCGCTCACTAAATATTTGAAACTTCTTCAATAGAAATGAAAAGAAATAAAATAGTAAATAAATAGTAATTAATAAAATAATTACGTGTTGTATTAGCTTGTATTCCAAATATCTAAAAGGATGAATGTCTAGTTTAGGCCACTGCATGTCTATTTATTTGTTATATCGGTTTCATGGGCGTGTGGCCCTTATTGTTGTATAAGGGCCTTGAACTTGGGCGTCTAGATTATAAGGGAAACTCTGGCAAATTTTTAGCAGGAATAAAAATGTATCTATGAGTCAATATACACAGTTAAACTTGTAGGAGATTTCCTACGGGTGGCCTCCTATGCCAATTACGAACCCCCTAGTCAGGTCGTGACATTAACTTTATTCCGGAATAGACTAAATAACAATCAAATTATGATAATCCTAATTTGCTTGGTAAAATTTTTTTGACTTTAATGATAAAATAATAGAGATCATGTGATGAAATCGCGCCACTTCATTTGCTTTTGACAAAAATTTAGTTTTTATAAAAAATATTAATAAAGTAAATTATATGTGAATTAATTTTGATATTTAATTTAAATCACAAAAAGAAAAATAAATTTAAATTGTATTACAAGTGCATAAATTATTTTTTTCGTAATTTATTTTAAAGTAGACAATGAATAACTTATTAAATGTGCTCTAATAACATGGGACTTGAATAATATAATATGAATGCTTAAAGTTTAAACTATAATGAAAAAAAAATGAAAAAGGTAGGCAATGTGGCAATGTGGAACAGAGAATTTTCCACACGTCTAGCAGCAAGGACTTTTCTTAACTTTGATTGGAACAATAGAATTTGAGGGGCCGATTCAATTTCGAAAGCTTTGACAAAAATTCCTTAGCATTTTCCCCAGGAAATGGTTACGCAGAATTTCAAGAGAAATTTTACCTTGTTATATTCATAGAAATAAAACATAGTTATTTTAAAAAAAATGGCTTTCCTGCCATCCATATTTTTGTATAAAATTTTCATGTAAAAAAATTACGACATCGTTGATTAGTTTTGCAACACAAAAATATATAATTTTTTTTCAATTTTTATAAAATAATTACAATGCTTTGTAAAAAAAAATTAAAAATATGGAAAATAACATATTTCTTGCCAGAAATACACCAAGTACGAATTTTGCTGGATATGCACCGGAATATTATCCTTTTTAATATAAATCTTGTACAAAAGATGGGGGGCATTTCTATTTTTTTTTAAAAAAATTCTGATATACACCACCATCAAAAGAGAGATAAATAAAAAAAATTGAAAGTTTGAGACGCTAGAGTCTTAAAAAAGTGGGGCCGTTATATATCTTTAAATCTATTTGTATGAATTAAGAATTTTCATTTAATCATAAAATATATTAGAATTTATCCTGTACACACCATGCTCTATTTGCTAGTTCTCGTTGCAAAAAAATCATATGAATATGACTTTTTATTTGTGATTTATAAAAGTTTTGATTCTTACATCAAATTTATAATTTTGATTTTTATAATTTTATTTTATGTAATTATATCATAAAATTTAAAATAATTTATTATTAAGTTTTCATTATTGTTAATTTATATTAAATTCATATAAGAAAAACTAATTTAGAATTTAATTGGAACTCAATTTTTTTTTTGTCATTTTCAATTAATAATTTTAAAAAAAATTAATCTTTTAAATCCTTATTAATACGTAATTTTTTTCATCTTTTAAAGAAAGTAATGAAGTTAATTTTTTTATATAATGAGTAAATATTAGTAAATAAATTTTGATAAACTAAATATAATAAGTCAATAAAAATAAAATATTAGTATGTAAATTTAGTAAGCATGTAAAATTTTATTAGTTAGATTTAACGTTAATTGATAGTAAGAATTTAATTATAAATTATTTAAAATTTTATAATGTAATTATATAAAATAAATTATAAGGACCAAATTAAAAATTAAAGCAAACTATAAGGATTAATATCTCTATTAACCCTTTTATTTATTATAAGTTTGTTTGACAAAATTGTAAAATCTTGCTTGAAATTTGCTTGGCTCTTTCTTACAGACTTGCAATTTTCATTGAAAAATTATATTTTTTTCTAAAAATCATAAAAATTACATTTTGTTAATAATATTGAATTACATCTCATATTTGTTTCACATGTTTACTTTACTACTCATTCTCTTTGAGAATGAATGGTATTCTCGTTTCTTTTCTCATAAAATTGCTTTTAATTACTGATATATCCTTTTTAATTTTCAAAATTACAAATTAATATACCTAAATTCTTCAAATATCATATTTACTTTTTCCCTAACATCTTTATGAATTTGACAACAATTTTAGATCATTGCTAATCAATGTTATCATATTTTCAATGTCTTTGTAATTTCATCATATTTTATATGCAATCAATGTTATTTAATCTAATAACAAAAACATCCCATATGAGTGCCTAAGCAATCTATTCAGACATCCACAAGCTCCATTAATTCTATGGTCCATCTACAAGGTATTCACCACCACCCACTTGAATTTGCTAGAACAAAATTGAAAAAAAAAAAAAAAAGAATCATTATGAATCTCCACAAGCATAATATAAAAATAAGCATAACTCTTTTTTCTTTAAATTTTGACTAAATTAGTTTGTAATTCTCTATAAATTTTTTTAAGTGGCTATCTATAGTTTAAAATTTTGGAATTAAATACTTGTAATTTTTTTAAAAACTAGTTGCATATTTACTTCTAATTTTTCATTTAACTCCATTAATTTTTTGTTGGTATAGCAAACAAAATTCCTACATTACATAAGAACTATTCAAGTTACACTAGAGCCTGGGTTTTGTGCATGTAATCTACTGACTATTAGATAAAAGGCTCCAAAACCTTAGATTTTTTCTCTTTTTTCCTCTAAATAATTTCAAACTAATTTTGTTTATAGAGAAGCCGTCTTTTTAACATTTATTTCATTTTTTTTTCTCTTTATCTTCTGCAACAAAGCACGTGGTAGACCATTACAACAAGAAAAAAAACAACAAAAAATGCATTAGGATCAACTATTGGATAACTCCTGTGTCATGCAGAACTTTTATCTCTTACATCAGTCAAAAATTACCAAAAGTTGGATGGAAAATTAATAATAAATACTCAATTAAAAACTCAAAAAAACTACAAATTTTAAAATTTTAAATTATAAATAATTACTTAAAAATATAAAATTACGGTAGAGCTAGAAATTAATTTAACGTCAAATCTTTTTTATGCCAAGAGACCAAGATGTACTGTACAAATTTGGCATTGTCTTACATTAATTGCTGCCTCCAATATGAATTGCATAACTATGCCTTTGTCCATTCAAAAATACAGCTTGCGAGGTTGTAATAAAAGCCATGCACAAGAAAAACACATGGGTGGCCACCCGAATAAGAATACTCTATTTTTTACATTATCAATTTTTTTAATTTCATAAAGAAAAAAAAAGACAAAATATTTTATTTGAGAATTCATTATATTTTTATTAGGACTCATCATTTTAATATAAAATAAATTTTAATAATTATTTCTCTGCTAAATTTACACTTAAATTTTCAGCAATTGTGGGGATCCATTTTGGTAGCCACCACACCTCCCCATATCTCCTTCGCAGTCCTTTACCATCAGAAAGCCCATTCTTTCACGTTGTCACCAAAATTTATTTCACCATCATTGAAGTACTGTTGGAGTACTGCACAACCCTGTTTCCTCACAGATAGTGTATGCCAAAGCACAGGTTCTTTTTTGCCACAACATATATTTATACAAAATTGGCATTATTGTTGTGCATGAGGCTGGCTGATTATCCTTCTGCACATGTTGTGCCTGTTATGTCCATGCTGCAATTACTGCAGCTGAGAAGTGAGAACTCATATAAAAGTGTAAGTAGTGATGCAAAATGGGATTCCACATATGGATCCAACTTATGATCAATATGCAAAACTATTTGATTCAACAATAAAATGATCAAATCTGTTTGAAGTTTGAACCGATCAAAATTAAATTGAATTGAATTAATTGATCAAACTCAGTGAGAACCAATATCATTTTTAAAATTGGTTGAGGCAGTTTTTTTTTTTTTTTTTTTTACAATTATCTTTCAAATTGGATTTTTTTTTTTTGGTATTTTTTGAATTGCAACATAATTTTTTGAGAGTTAAACCAAAGAGGTGATCCATAGTCATAATATTTTATTAGTTAACAAGTTCTCATGAAACTTATATTTTTTGTATTTATTAGTTCTCATACATTATAAACTTATATTTAAAAATTACATGAGATACTAATTAATTTTTGTATATCATTCAATATATTTACATTTTATATATGATGCCATATGATTCTACTATTGATTTAACTGGTTGAAATAATAGAACTGTGATGTAATAATTTTTTCAATTTGTGTCAAATGTGATTTTTAAAACATTGATTATAAGCACAATTTCAAAATAGAATTGCCATCATAACTAAAACTTCAGTTGTGATAACTATAATAAAATAATTGGGGTCGTAAATATTGGCACAATCATAATATTTGAGATGAAATTGTGATTTCTCACCACCATTTGTGGCAATGAATCTCTATTTCTTCTTCTGTGTGGATGCAAAGGAGTTAAACAAGCTCTTTAAAATTGAAATGGCTTCCAGAAACCTTTTAAATTTGATTTAGTTTGCATGCTTGTCTCCAAACATAAAAATAGAAACAGAGAAACTTGTTCAAATTCTGAAATTGTGCAGAGAAAGTTCATAATACCCTTATCTAAGGTGACAGAATCAGAATGAGGGCACTAAACTTGTCATCTTTACTATCTGACATTCACTAATAGATACTAATCGCGTTTATCACGTCAATTATAAACAACTAATACAATGCTCAATGATAACAGACTTTTCATCAATTTATTAGGATTCTAAATCTATCATATTTGCTGAATGCTGATCCAATTTAAAATTACCATACAATTCAGCAGCAAGGTGCAAAAAAGTCTACAAGATTCATATTTAACTGAGTAATCAATTCCTGAAGCATCTGATACCATAACCTGCCAACAATTATTTTGTTTTAAAAACTCTCACTCAATTACACATGTTGCAATCTAGAGGCAAAAGGGCCTTGTAATACATTGTGTGACAATTTGTGCATAATATCAAGTGCAACTATCATTTTCTGATTTCCCCCATCTAATTATGACAGTGATGAGGGCATCAAACCTGGCCCAAGACCTTAAATACCAGCCTTGAATCTGTATAATGCTGAACTTGGGACTCCATGATTTTTAACACTTCAATTCATAAACAGGAAAAATGCCTCAATATACTTAAAACGTGAGATGCCAGAGGCCACTGCTTACTTCACACCATTTGCTAATATCACTTGCTGGAAAGCATATTGTCAATTTCACCATTTTGGTTGTACATGTTTACGATTTTCTTGGCATATGTAGGCATATGCCTATCAGCTCTGCATGCATTAATATTCCAAACATCATAAAGAAGTTGTGTATCATCATTAAGGGGCATGGATCATTGCATCATACCTTTCCTTTCCCCAAGCACGATTTACGTGCAGATAGTTGCGAATGGTATGATAATCAAGTGAGTACCGTGCAAATTCGAGACCCTTTGGACCAATCTAAAGATTAAAGCCAGAGTTAAAATATTATTATGTTCCGTGCAGGTACATGTATCAAGGGATAAGTCAGAAATATTTACCAAGTTTAGTACGAAAGCTAGCAAGTTTCCAACAAATTTTGGGGCTGGCTGAGAAGGACCTGTCCCTGGTAATATAAGAAATTTCAAACATATAAGTACTAAGAGGGCAATCATTTAATATCTAAAAGGATTGAAATACTCCAAGGTAACATGCTAAGTAAATGGGTTGCCAAACAATGCCTTGCATCATCTTCTAAAATATAGATATATGCATGAAGAGTCCGATATTCAAACCAGAGAAATTAATGAAATTAAGCACACAACTCTTTAGCATGAAGTCAATCACAGAAAGATATATGCGCTAAACAAGTATACTAAGGACCAACGTTTTTCTCTCCATCCCTCGGCACATATTTGGCAACCAAAATCCTCTTAGAGTGCAGTAACCTACATAGAAGCCACCAAGATAGTAAGACACCCTACATTCCAGCATTGCTAGAGAAACCCACTAGTTCCCCAAAGACAAAGGAGCTCACAGCTTTAAATCTGTCTCACAATGTAAAGGAATATGGTACTGGTTTCAGATAATATAAATACATTACATAATGAAAATTGTTCATACCTAATTTAGCATCATCATCTGCCTTAACTGTCTCCATAACAAATGGCCGCCGATTTCCCTGAAGTAGAACGCAAAGTCAAACACTCCTTTCTCAAAAGAATATTATAAGCTTACATGGGGCAGAGCTGATAAATTACACTACTAGTTGTTGGCGTAATCTCCAGGTACTTCTCCACAAGACTCAACATTTCTCTTCCACGCTCATTTCTGTCATTTTGAGAGTAAAAACATACATAGGACTTAAACTCTATATGAAATAGTAATCCTTTTGGAGTCAGTCATGCAAAACTTATCAGTCAGACACACACGTTCATGACAAGCAAAGTAAATATAGAAAACTATAAGTACAAGAGAAACAGTAGCATCTTGGCACAAATGTTACCTCACTGTAACATACTGTGGATGTTGTGTCATGCTGATTCCAGAATATTTGGGCACACCCATATATCCAACCACCAAGTCCTGAAAAAGAAAGATTTCCATGGGCTGACAACTTCTTTACAAGATAAGATTTCCTTCCCAAGGTGAACACCAATTAAATGCATTGTCTACTGAATATTAATTTTAGTAATGGATCTGACAGTGGACACAAGCAATTCACAAATCAGGCATAGAAGGAGATGGAAAATTAGCAGTGTAGACTTACTTCTAACTCAAATCAAAGGAACATGTCAAACATGAATAAGTAATTTTTAAGGAAGCATAAATAATATATACTGATTTTCAGGCATGGCAAGAACCAGATATAAACGTGTCCCCAGTAGAGAGCAAAATGTGTTTCATGCCAATTTGTTAGGCACTTGCCAATCAATTTACAACAATTCAAAAATATGTCATGACCTTATCTTATTCTAGTAGTTATAGAGAATACGTGAAGGAGAGAGAAACTTAATCCCATATGTCAATGGAACGGACAAAATCTCATGTTTCTATCTTTACAGAATGATTAGTTGAAACCAAATTTGACATATATTGAGAATCACAATAAGTATGAGAGTTCCTGATGCTATAAAACTCTAACAAGTGAACAATTTCTAAGTAACTTTGCAGGTGACAACTAGAAGCAATTAGCACAGCAACCCTCTTAAGGTCATTTGTACACTCAGACGCATTTAGACAACAAGCTTGTCATGAAGGAAGAACATACCGCTAAAGCATTTGTATAGTCGAAACAGCTGTAGGACACAAGAAGAAACTAATAAATTAGTACAACAAATGAAAGGGGAAAAAAATAAAGACAGCAAACCAAACTTTATCCCCTAATCCTCACACAGGTTCAGGTACATGAGCCTTAACCAGGAAAACAAATCAGGGCTACTCCACGATATACAGCGAAAGAACAATTACTAAAGAATGGAAAAACTTTGAAGGAAAATCATATCCCCAAATGTTGCAAGAGGCATAATTACATATAAGAGTTTTCTCAGGCCAAATTGAAGCCATCACATGATACGTGAAGAAACAATCACCTGTAGCAAGATGGGGCAATAACATCAACCAAGTCGTTTGCCGGCAGACTGAAATAAGGAACCTGTTTCAGTTAAATTTGAAACTGAATGAATCAGCACATTTCTGAAGCCTAAGCACAAATTGCTAAATAAACAAATAAATAAAGAAGCCTTTTTACCTCTTCAATATGACCATCCAAATGCTTCAAGTGAACCTGACATGAAAAACTTCAACGTAAGGAATAAGGAATGCTCAACTTTGCAATATATTGATAAATTGATATTGAAGAATTAGAGAATAAATAGCAAAATTGATGCTTCTAGAATATATTTTTATATTTTACTTGGTGAGCAAAACATTCTAGTGGACATATTTAGAAACGATTTAGAAAAGACCTTGTAATCTTGCATAAACTCATAGTGGAGAACTGTTTCTGGTGAATTACTTGCAGCCTTTAGAAATTTATCCAGTCCTTCCCTAGTTCCGTTGTCCACTGTGGAGGAAAATTTTAGTATCACCCAAAATATTCCAAGGGACTCATTCATTAAGCAATTACAAGTTGCAACTTCAAAAACACAAAAACTGCAAGAGAAGTTAAATGATGGTAACTGAACATAAGGTATTTTACTTACCACAATTAGTGCCTAAAACATAGAGCTTATCCAAATTCAGGTGGTGCTCCACCGATCTTAATGCTGCAAGTGAAGAAATCATTCTGCATTACAATAGTACAAGTCACAATGGAGAAAATGACTGAAACTAGTAGAAGCCAGATAATGATATAATTAATACCTTGCACCTGGCAACCTACACCACAGAAAAGAAGACGCTTCACACTGGCAGCCTGTCATGTAGGAAAATTCACTTATTGTCAGACTGTCACCATCTTAATATTAAACTTTAGAAAGAGGAGGGGACAGCATAGAGGGATGGCGCACCACAAGGAAATTGGAAATAACTTTGACATATAAGATCTTCTAAATTTTAAATTGAGTCCATGTACATTTCTTTATGGAAGAAATTAACATATAAATGGATAAGAAATTAACCCAGAATACACTCCCTACTTATGGCCTTTCTTTTTGACAACTCAATTAAGAAAACCCAGTTAAGGATGGTCATCAAGGTTTGTCGAGACCTTGATATACATATTCTTATGCCATGTTCCTTAAATCCAACCTCAAAAGAAGCATTTATGCTATCCCCAGTCATGCCATTACATGGTTGTAAGAGAAGCAAATATGGATCAAGTTATAGAATGAGTTTCTATATCATCCACTAACCCAGTTAGCGGCCGTGCTTCCCTTTTATATGCATAAGTCGTAATTGACATCAAGAACAGTTTGCAAATCTTATTCTCCCCTTCATCTGTTCCTAACAGTGTGTATGCACACAAAAGAAAAGGAGAGAGAGAGAGAAGAGAATTGAGACTCGAAGAATAAATTTTTGGAAAATCTATAGAGTTAGATAATGGGAGCAGTAAAGAGAGAAGATAGTGAATACAGTAATAAGAAAAAAGTGAGTAAGGGGCAGACACAAAATGGTTGTAGTTAAGAAATACAATTATTTATTCAATTTTATTTAAATTACATGCACAACCTCATACCATTAATTGATTAGTTAATAAGCATTAGAATGGAATAAGGCTACATTTGTAGAAATTTTCCATGTAAAAAATGCATATGAAAACTTCTTCTGGGTGGTATTATTATTTATAGAAATAAAACAAATACCTCTAAATCCCCTTCTCTTATTTCAGATGAAATAAAGAAATTTCAAACCCTATCATATCACCCTCGTGCCATTGAGCAACCCCTTTTTTTTTTAAAGGAAAGCTTCGTTGAAGTATACATAGTAATAGTACTATTTGCACAAGGGAAATCATTGTATGATGCTATTGCAAAATAAGTGAAACTTACAATCAGATGTTAAGCAAAATGAGTCTCAGTATTACTAACTGAAACAAATTTCACACACCTCAACAAGGGCGAGGGTATTGAGGTTAGGAGATAATGTTGGCTTAACACCTTTAGCAGCCAAAACTTCTTCTGGTGTCCTAGAAGAAATAAGAAGAATTCATAATGAAAGTATAGAAACACTTTAGATAAAAATAAAAATAAAAAAGAGAGAGAGAGAGAGAGAATTATATGACATTCATTTAAAAAGTGATATAAATAGATGCAAACCTTGCTAAGACAGGTCTTGGACTGAATCTGTCCTCAGGATCGCTATAAAAATCATGTTACATAAACTTGTTAGCAAGAAATGAGACCAATTTTCACTACAAACAAAACCCACTCACATCTGGCATCTCATCCACTGTAGAATCCATGTCACTACCTCTGTACGCAAATGACAGCTTCGACCATGCCTGATCTAAGCATTTCCATTGCAATGGTAGTTACTATCCCAGTCCATTGAGCTCCTGTGAGTAAAAAAAGGAAAATTTTCTAGGTAAAAATTGGTTTGGACCTTTGTTAATTTCATTAAGCAGTAACTAGACCTTTTCATCTCATGTCCTTGCCTAAGCTGTTGGATAAAGGTGTCATTTAAATATTTTGGAGCTACAACACATCAATCTTCTCACATACAGCTCATGACAAACTTCACTGTCATATTCCATGGTGTCTTCACAAAAAATTGAAGACAAACAAGCAATTACACTCTCGAAGCCTAAATCAGCTCACTTCAGCCCTACAAGAAAACCTAGCATCATAGGTTGGCTCCAAAAACCATGTTTTTGGATTCTTGGGATGCATATATGCATGTTATATACTTTAAAATTATGCAAATAAAACACTTGACCATATGCAAAAGGGAATTTGCACAAAAAAACTGGAAGACAAGGAAGGGATGATCAATCAATGAGGAACAAGATGGAAACCCATCCCTCTGTACCTTTGACATTTATAACAACAGCATAGACCAACTATCTTCTAGGATAAGAAACATCTTTCAAATGATCAATGAAGACAACTCCTGCTTTGCTAGTCTTGATGGGTGCTTTCAATCACTAGAACACATACAATGTGATTTACTTTTCTAAAGACACTTCGCAATAATATTCACAAACCCAAAAAAAAAAAACGTTTATATGTAGATGTGTGTGTGTTCAAGAGAAATTCTTGTTCTGCTCTTGCGACAGGGACCCTTCCACCAAACCAATAAGTAATATAAAAATCAATGACACTGTTTCGATCCTCAGATGATTTTAGGTGAAAGAAATGCATTGCATGCAAAGATCCTCACAAACAGATTAGAGTATCAAGAGGAATGTCAAAATAACAGAAGCATAAGAGATTTTTCAACTACAAATAACAAAACAATTTACCTTCCACTGGTTTAACTTTTCTAGCATATAACAGCTTCTCGTAGACACCCAAGTATGTCTCATCTAAGGTATCTGTTTTTCTCCCTCTACCATGAACTATGGGTTCCAGTTTCTGAAAGAGAACACAATTATTGAGTATAGTAGCACTCTGTTATTTATGTCGGATAAATTTTTTTGACGAACTAGATGAGAGAATTGGTATGCATAACCATTAGTAATTGACTACCAATTCAAAATATTGTCATTTAAAAAAAATATGTACTGTTCAGAATTTTAAAATGCCATATTAAGCAGTATCTGAACACAGTTCCCACCATTAAAAAGTGACCACTGACTAAGTTGATAAAATATGCACTAGTAAAAACTGGCTTACTTCAATTTTGGACATTCCATCTCCCAAGAAGGCACAAGCATTCTTGACATGGGCAATATAGTATGTATCACACAGCCCACAACGACTGCAGAACAAAGCATTAAATTATCAAAATTAGAACTTTTATGTTATGAAAACTAGAGAATGTGAATATTAAAAAAAAAAAAAAAAAAAAAAAAGCCACAACGTACTGGAAATAAAAGCTAAGAAATTTAAAAGAAAAACTGGGTAATTCGTACCTACAATGGTCTTTAGCTGGGTAGGTTCCTCCTGGAGGAATAGGCCTCGACCTTTGCCTCCAATCCTCTCTCAAATTCACTGAATTTGGGTGGCTGGAATTGGCATTAACTGCTCAAATTGAAAAAAGATGGTGATATCATATGGAAAATGGAAGAAAATTATGGAAGCAGAGAAAGAGTTGGATAATGGGTACCTTGAGACGAAGATGAAGAAGCAACAATGGAGAGAGAGAGTGGCAGTGAATGGAGCTTGCCAATGAAGACAGACATGATGCAACTGAAGTGAAAGAAGGAAACTTGAGGATAGCTCTCCACCACAGCATTAAACGTACAAAGCAATAATATCTTTGGGTTGATGGTTACTTCTCTAATGAATCCGTTTAGAAGAAGGAACAGAATGATTTTGATTGTGTTGATTTCGTGTTGGGAAGTTGCAACTTCTACGTCCACTTCTTAGATTTCACTTTGGATTTTGTAATAGATTTGTGATTTTATATTGATAATGGAAAATGAAAGGGAAAAAGTGAAAACTTCATTTGAAAATTGAGTAAAACATGTAAAAGTGGATAAATTTTGATATTTAAATTATAGTTTGAAAAAAAAAAGATTTATAGAAGTTTTACTACTTATAATTTAATTTATATAATTTTATTTTATATAATTACATATTAAAGTTTAAAATAACTTATAATTAAATTCCTATTTATATTATATTTAAATAATAGGATAAATTAAAATTTAGTTGGAATTACTTTTTTAGTTCCTTTTTCGTTTTCAATCAATAATTTAAAAAAAAACAAACAAAATTTTTAGTCCTTATTAACATAAAGATTTCTTTTTCTTTTTTAAAAAAAATAATAAAAATAGCTTTTTTTTATATGATAGTTAAAAACTAATAAACAAATTTTGGTGAAATAAATATAATAAATTAATCAATAAATGTCAATATATAATTTAATGGCTATATAAAACTCTATTAGTTAGATTTAGCATAATAATGATTCAATTATAAATAATTTTAAATTTTAGGATATAATTATACAAAATAAAACTATAAAACTAAATTACAAATTTAATAAAATTATAAGAATTAAAACCTTTGTTAACTCTTTGAATAATATGTTTTTAATTTTTTTAAAATTATGTAAAAAAAAATCTTAGAGAATTAAATTCAAAACATATATTTCAGATGTTTATGACTGGCTTTTCATATTAATTCACTTGGATGAAGAGATTTATTAAAGAAAAAAAATCGTAACTTGATTTTAAGGAACTAGTATTAAAAAGGTTCCAATTTATAATTGAGCTGCAAATAACAGATAGAAAAGTAAAATTTAGTAAAATAAAATAATTCCGGAAAAATGAATTTTAGAGGTTGAGATATTCCAAGATCTTAGGAATGGTAATTTGACTTATATCCAATAAATATCTGCAATTTTTATTCATTGGATACAAGTAAGTATCCAACCCTCAATGTATCCACATTATATAATATATAATAACAAATATTTATACATATAACAAATTTAATTATATAATAATTATAAAAAAATAAAACTATGGAGGTAATATTTTATTTAAATATAATTTTTTAAGATAAACTTTAATTAAAATTTTATGTTCTCCTTTATTATCTTAGTATTATTATTGTTATATATAAATTTTAATTTTTATTAAAAAATTATATAATATATATATATATATATGTATAACATGAGAATGTAACAAGAACTGCGATTCAAAAGCTTATCCGTACAAATATAATGACAGAGATGGGTAAATTATTTTTTAACGGAACCAGTGAATATCTTAATCCATATCCCACATCCTTCCATTGCCATTCCAGTTGCAATCCATAGGCTACTGTATATAGATGCAATCATTTTATTCGGTATTATGTAATATTTCACTGTAATACTTATAATTTCAATAAATCACTCTGTAACAAGAATTTCAACAATAATATCAGTTGCAAATCATGTTATTTTAGAATTTTACAATTTTTATAAAGAAAGTTATAAGATTTTCTATAAAAATTATCCCAATAAATAAGGTAATTTACATTCATATTCATTAAGATTTAATTTAATTATATTTATATTTTTCTATTTTTATAAATATATATTCGTACATTGCACAGAGAATATGAGAATTGATTTATAACACAAAAAATATAAAAAGTAAGTATATATATATATATATATAGTAATAAATAACTTAATCTTACTCAGAAGTGTCTTATACAACAAACTTGATTTGTTTCACTCATTTTCACATTGCACACTCTGTGGGAAGAAATCACATATTTGCATCCGCTACAATCTCATTAAAAATTATATACAAGGTCTCTAATTGTATAAAAAAATATTGAAACTTTATGTTAACTTCACATGTAATAAATGAGCAAAAATTTGCAGAGTCACAATGTCAAAAATTTTTATTTTATGAAAAATAGACTCTGTAAAAAATTTACAATAAATAATGTCTTATACTTTACATATAAAATATTTTTATAACAAAACCGATGAAAATATTCTAAAGAGAAAAAAATGGAAAACTAGCAAAAACATGGTAATGACTAATGACAAGTTTTCGATGACAAGCCACTAGTTATGACTTAACAACGAGGGACCAATATTTTAAAGGTCTTATACTCAAACCTTCTAATGTCAATACACCAAAAAAATCTTCCAATGACAATTTTAATTGGATTAAATTATTCTATTATTTTTTTATAATTTTATTTAATTTTTATTTGAGTCCTTATAATTTAAAAGTTTTAACTTGAATCATTATATTTATTTTTTATTTTAATTAAATATTTCCTATAATTTTCTTGTTAGATTTTGTTAACACTTAATCCATAAAGATAAGAATTCATTAGTGATTCATGAAATAAAAATCAAGTGACTCATCATTTTCTTTTGAAGATAAAATAATTTTATAAAAGATGATAACTTTTCTTCAAGTTATTTAGAGCTTAAATACAAATAAAAATTATATGAAAGTTTTATTTAAACAATCATTAAATAATATTAAAAGAGTATTATTTACACGTATCAATTGCTAACAGAATTCAATAGAAAAATAAAAAGAAATATCTAATTAAAAATTAAAAATTACTTTTCTTCTAAACTATAAAAAATAATAGAATAATTCAACCTTTTATTTATTATTTTTTTTTATAACATTCCCTTGACAACTAGAATTTGAATAACATCAACAGTAATTTTCCAGAAATCAAGCAAACCTTGTACATCTAATCAAACTAGAATTACATCAACAGGAATATCAAGCAAACGTTGTACATCCAATCAAATGTTATATATTGTCTTATAGAATACTAATAGTTACATAATGACTTCTCACATGCCTCACAATCTTGAATATTTTAAGGCAAGATACACAATTATAAAGAATTTATTATATGCTTTAATTGTCCTTACTCTCCCTCAATTTAATGAAACACAATATTAGTCTTCAGTATTATAGAACCCACATGTATTAAAAACTTAATTTTTTTTAATTTTTCAAGCCATTAAAATTATACAAATTAACAGTTAAACAGTTAACCTTCCTACACGTTATAGTTAGTATATATCAGATCAACAAGATCCATTATACAATTAGCATCACTGTGTTCTATGACATGCACAAGAATGGTGAAGGGCTGCAAAAAAGATTTCCATTATATATATTGTGACTTGCACTTGGCCCTTACATATGCCCCAAATCTCATACTTTTCGAGACCAGACCAATTGGTCCTCTGACCCTCTAAGCTTTTTCACTACAATCTCTACTACATGTAAAACAACTTTCCAAACAAAACTTGGATTTCAATCAGCGATCAAACCACATAACATATATTATTGTCATCTTCTAAAATAATTGCAATTGATTCACCAATTCAATAAGCATATCTAAAAATCTCATCTTTCTTCAAGAATGCCTCTAAATATACAGATCACGACCTCCAGCTGCATCGAGGAGGTGACAAAAAACAAGGAAGTAATTCTCAATGTAGAATGTTCATCAGTGGCCTGTGAATCCAGACCGAAATTTGCCAGTGCCGTCACGATGATTCACTGGGAAACAGTTTCAAGCTGCATGTGAATCCTATCAAAGAAGCTTGCTGGTCCTCCGTTTTGAAGGTCCACCGGGAAACAACTTCATAATCCATCCCAACACCCTTTCAACCACCTAGTAGGGGAATTAGAGAAATATCATCTTTTTATCTTTATAATACTTTTCTGGGTTTTGCTACGATGTGGGAGTGAAAAAATTGGAATGCATAAGGACTTGCAACTTCTGTAAAAGGAAAAAAAAATACCTTTTCCAATTGTTTTTACCAACAATTACGTTACACAAAAGAAAGTACAATTTTTTTTTTTTGGATAGAAAAAGAAAATATTATTAGAAGGAAAGTATTACAAAAAGAGGATGAGCCATCCTCTAAAAGAAAGAAAATCTAAAAGACCAGAAGTTACATAGAAAACCATCAATCAAAGTTCCAAAACAGATTCCCAATCCCTTTGCAAATCAGTCAAACCAAAACCACAGAAAAAAAATCATGAGCTTCAAAGCTACAATGAAGCAACAAATATTATCTTTATCCCACACCAAATCCATAGGCTGAAATTGTTGTTTAAAAATCTAGCATTCCTTTCCAATCATATATACCATAAAACAATAGGTCTTGCGACTTCCCAAAGAGCCTTTTTTAACCGAAAAAACCCTATCTACTTGAAAAGAAAATATATAAATTTTCAAACACTTAATGTGTTGCAACTTTGGTTGATAGAATTGCAACTTTTTATATACTTGTTACATGCAAAATCCATACATTGTTACAACATTGTGCAAAAAATTTCCAAAACATACGAAAATTTTTCTTAAAACTCACCCAAAAGAAAAAAAAAAAATTGAGTGTGTAAAAACAATGCCCTACTCACTAATTAAATGAAAGTCAGCATACAACTGCTACTTCCCTCCTAACGAATATTTTCCTTTTATGGAAAATAATTATTAGAAAGAATGAAGGACATAAATGGGGGAGGTTAATATATTTTTTTTAAAGCCAGCAACAAAAATGAATAAAACAAATAGTTTATTTGTTAAGCTTCGAACCAGCAAATAGGGACCATTTTGTTGTGAAGCTTTCAACAATTCAACAATAAAAAAAAAAAAACAATTTAAAAAAAAACTACAAAGCATAAAAATTGGAGATGTTTAATAGTTTATTCAAAAAATTAACAAGTTATAATGAAGTATTGTGAAAGCAAAAGCGGTACCTCATCACCCTCATCTGCATATGGAGCATTCTCATATGTAGTGTGAGAATCTGCTTGTTTTGCAGGAATATTCTCATTAACCATGCTTTGAGAAGTCAAAAGCTCTAATCTTTGTGTCTGGATCTCCAGTTTTCGGGACAATTCCTTGTTCAACTCCTTCAATGAGGAAAAAAAAACAGCAGAAATTGCATGGTAAGACTAATACAACCAAAATTTAATTATATTCCAGATGATGTATTCAGATCAATGCAAGGGATGAAACTTTAAAATAAAACTGTAAAATTTTTTAAAGAAATAGCCATGGACAGATATTTATTGGCCCAGTTGACTTAATTATTATGTATTTTAATGGACATTCAGAATGCAAGATATATCATCTCAGCCATCAGAGGGTTACTTCTTTTAATAACCCAAAGTCTAAAGAAAAGGACAAATTTAAAGCAAACACAACCCAATGAAGACTACAGAAGGATCAATTGGACTTCATATTAAGAAAATTCACCATAAAACCTCTACTTTAGCCCTTTCTCAAAATTTTCTTCAATACTAACACCAATATTGTTTTTCTCTATGAATGGATGACAAAATTGTTATGGTATTGGGAGTTAGGAGTGATAAGGAAGGGAAGACAACGAGAGAATGGAACGCAAGAAGAGGGAGGAGGATGGATGGTTAAGAGATGACTTCCCAGTCCTTCTTCGGATGTTTAGAAAACACTCCAAATTGGAGGAACACAAAAAAGAGAGTATTGGAGGATGTTGGAGGACTTTGGAGGATTAATCATAAACCCCCATTCTCTTTCCCTCCTTAATCAAAACTCCCAAACAAGGAGAAAGAGATGGAATGACCTTCCCTTCCCTCTCCAGTCTCCCTCATCCAAACATAGCATTGGTGTCTTCCACCAGCAAAAGACATTTTTACACTACATTTTCTTTAAAAAAACCACTACATTAAACGTCTTAATTAAAACAATCTTATTTTAAGATTGTATCAGAAAAAAAAATTTGATGATTCCATAACAAACATTGAACTTCTACCCTGGTATAAGAATTTTTAAGACCAAAAAAAAAAATCATAAAGAGTTTAACTCTAGATACAAATAAATCAATGTTGATTATTATTAAAGGGTTCTTCTAGCAAACTGAAACATAAATTACCTTCAGTCTGGAACATTCAGATGATTCAGATGTTAAAGTTTTCATCAATTCTTCTTTTTCCAAAGCTAACTGCAAACAGAAAGTTTAAAATATTACTATGCTGGGCCTACCTAGGAGCATGCTAAAACTATGTTTCACCACAACATGCAACCAGAGAAGGGTGAAAATGTTTATAAGTAAAAAGAGAAGACAAAACATATCCCTGACAATCCAGGAATTTACAATGTTTGAAACTACCTCAGAGAGAAGTGCATTAATGTTCTCAATCATTCTCATCTGATCACGAGGTATATTCACAGGAGGAACTCCCAAAGGTAAATTTCCAATTTCAGGAACCATGGAAAAACTAGTGGCATCAGCATCATGAACAGCAGTAGAATCAAGCCTTTCCTGTCGGGAAGAATTTGCAGCAACATCTGTATTTGCTGCATTAAAAAAAAATTACAACGATAATAATCATAGTAATTAGGATTAAGCTAACTAAAAACCCTCAAAGAAACCAATTTGTGTATAGATAAAACCACATTACAATCCTACAAAATTCATTTTTCAACTAGTATTTGTGACCTAAACCAAAAAAGGACAAGTACAGTTAAATGAAGAATTAAACTATTACAACTACTGGGAGATTATTTATATTTTGATAGATCTAATGGGAGATTATATTGTGCTAAAAAGAGAAAATGCTCGACAATAAAGATGAATGGATTTCATGCATAGAAAAGAGAGCTGGAAAGAAAAGAGCACAACAAATGGCTTTTCCCTTCTATCAGTTTGAAAGAGGATATTTTATCAGTTATTTTCCGAGGGATAACACAAGTTTTGTCATAAATTCATCGATTAACAAATAATTTAAGATGACACATGGAAGATTTTTTACTAGACAAGAATTATTTTCAAAGTGATAAGAACTAATACCTTAAAATAGAAAAGACTCTCTTTTTTTTTATTATTTTGATTATAATTATTATTATTTTGTAAAAAGGAACAGACAATACTTGAATAGATAATCATGTAATGGGTAAGAAAAGAAAGACTCCATTGCTTCTTTTCTACATAAAATAGGAAAGAACCTGGAATTGTTTATTAATTTTCTTTTGGGCTAAGTTGAAATAATCAATTATGTCCAGAAATTGGATGTAAAATTTAACCAATGCATGCATGGTAAAATTTACACCCATGAACCAAAGCTGTGTAGAGGTTCCCCCCAACCCAAAATTGAAAAGTCATGGTCTTTATTCAAACTAAAACTTTCTCAATATGTGACTACAAGGTCTTTATTCAACTAAAACCTCAATATGTGACTACAAAAGTCTCGTACAATAACTTGTATTAAAGAAAAGAGTCTAACACAAGTACACCACATCACATGCTCAATTATGCAGACCTAGCATCAATAAAACTTTGTCAACCAGTCATGAATTTCATTCATTTTAAGCATCTGGTTGATGAAAACTAAAAGAACCACCAGAAATATATATGATACAAACGTTAGAGCTGAATTTTGTACAATACTAAATTCCATCATTTATCAAATATAAGGATAAGGATGACTACAAGTCAACAGAAACTACTCTCAATCCCAACTGGTTTGCAGTATCTTAAAATTTTTCTTCTCTTATTTCCACATGATACAAATGGAACCAGAAAAACAGGCTGATGTAACTTACAAAGTTAGCATGCAAATTCAGTGAGATAAAGCCATGCATATACTTATGAGCGAATCAAGTGAGAGCACCAAGATTAAAACAAACTTTCACATATTGTCTACACATGAACAATATCAGGACTATTCAAATCAATAGCTACTAGTAATTAACATGTACCTATATCTTCCGTAGACGTAGAAACATCCCTTTTATTAGTTGGATTCTCAATAGACTTCCCAACAACCGAAGCCTTTTGTAACTTAGACTGCAGCAACTTCTTCTCTGAATCAGCAGTAGGGCAAAATATGAATTCTAAATTTTCCATAAATATGAAGTGACTCAAACTGATCAACATGTTATAACAGTTAATTGGAATGAATAAAGGATAACTACAAATAAGGAGGAATAAGGAGGAAAACAAGATTTCATTCTATAAGGTGCCAATAAAACACCGGATATGTGCTGCCGAAGTTCATAGACTAATAGTCATATATTTTTAAATTGTGATATGGCTCAGGAGTTATGGAGCAAGTTTTTATTTATTTATGTTTCATGGGGTTGTCCAGAAAGTCTGGGAATTTTTTTCTCTACTCTTTTTCGAAGTTTTGCAAGAAATAAGGTCAAGAGGGCTGTTTGGATTCTGCTCAGTTTTCTGTCATATGGTGCATCTGGTTGGAAAGAAATGTTAGAAATTTTTTTGAAATCAGGCTCAATCAAGCTCCCCTCTATGGGATAAGATTTTGTTTGCAGCCTCTCTTAGGCTAAAAGTTAATAGCTATTTCAGAGGGTTGAGCCTGTCAGATTTGCATAGAAATTGGGCAGTTTAGTTGTCTAAATTTTGTTTATATTTTTTCCTTATCCTCTTCTCTATTTGGAAAACTTTCTTTTTCAATTAAAAAAAAAAAAAGAAACAAACATAGATGCAATAAAGCTATACAGTTCCCTTAGAAATCCATCAGAAAAAACACTCTCGAAAGAAACCATAGGCTTAGTAATCCTATTGAATACTAGATCTAAAAATAGTGAGGATCCATAAAAATGCAATCATTCCTCCAGCCACATACACCAAAAGAACAACATAGACAGCATACAACCACAGAAGAACCACCTTAATTAACACCAAAATGTAAAACTTGGCCCAATTGGATGAACTCAAGGTTCAGTCTATTGATGATTGTAAATCAGACAACTTTCTATATCTGGCAAAAGGTGTCCACATTTAATTAGTTTGGTAAACATGTTTTAAATTAGGCATTAGTCTCAGAAGCTAACAACAAAATCGCACAATGAGTAAAAGGAATCTGGTAGCATATTCTTCTTTCTATTAGGTTACAATTTAATGCCCTCTCTTGATCATGACTCTTTCCTAATTTCAAACGTATAAAAATCAAATGAGCTACTAGCCTTTTCACTGCCAATGCATCTCTGCAAGCGATAGAAAATTACAATGACAACTCTAAATTTGATGTATGTTCTGCATATGTGCATTAAAAAACCACTGATTTCAGTTAAAGCCTAATTACCCTCTTGAAGCGCATTGATGGTTAACTGCAAATCCTGGCGGTCTTTCTCCAGGCTAGACATTTTCCTTCTGCAAGAATTATTAAGAGCTGCTATTTAAAATGTCCCATAATCATCAATAGACCTTTGTCAGGAAAATTAGCAACAGAAGGGAAAAAGACAAGGATGGCATCTCATAAAATGCTTTAGGAACACGTTGAAATCCAAAAATTATACAACAATAGAAAATCAATCTGCAAAAGAGTAATTCAAGATTCATATGATAACTGCAAAATTATAATTATAATCTATTGCAGAACTGGCACCACTTCTCATCAAACCATAATTATAATCCATTCAGCACTTACAAAAACATAAAGAATCAACAACATATTATTACAGTGGAGACCTCAAGGCATTTTCAGTTGGAAACTTGCTAACACAAAGTAGTCAGTGCTAAATATGGCCTATACTTTAAAGGTGAGATCCCAAGGCTGGGATCAGATCATTTTTCGAATATGTACTTCCCTCTTGCTTTCAGTCTGAAATAATATGAGTGACAGATTCTATATTCTCATTGCATAGGATTTGTGGCAAGTTTATTTCCTCCTTCAGGACCTTCACTTTTCCCTGTCTATTTTGCATTTGCACTGCCCATTGAATATAGCAACATCGTATCCTTTAAAAAGGATTCGTTTAATAGTCCTAAGAATTGCCATTTTTTCAAGAACCTTCATTAGTCAGAAACTTCTTATCTAATCATACTTCTTAAATCCTTTAAATTATTCAATCAATGCCTTCTTCTACAATCCTTTGAAGAGTATATTATCAATGCTCCCACAAAAGATTTTTTTTTTTTTTTCCTTTTCCTAAATTTCATAAGCACTCCAAAGCATACTCTGTGCACAAGCACTTTGTATGTTCTTCCATTATTATATCAATTTATTGAAGATAGATGGAAATGATTCAAAATATAGCTTACATGATTACTTAATTTTAGTTTTTTTTTTTTTTTCAATCCTAAATGCCAAACACCCATTGAAATTTGAACCTGCAGCCACAACTGACCCTTTAACTTTGAATCTATTTCAAAATATCTTCTGTTCAAATCAACATAGAAAGTTTCCTTAATGTAAGGATGCAGGAGTCCATATCACATCAGACAATTTCAAGATCACTATTTTATTTGCAAATTAAGGTAAAGATGCGTGTTAAAAGGTAATATTTAGTAACTAGATTTTCTTATGGCTTGCTTTAAGTGCACCCAAAAGTCAGGGGTATTAGAATCTTTGTGTCTGTTAGTAGCTCTACATAAATATAACATTAGGGTTAAGTCTTTAGTATTCAGCTGTCTTTCCATAATAATACTGTGTTCTCTTCAACATTTCTCTCTATTCCTTCTCAGTTTTTTCAACTCAAATCCTATATTTCTCAACTATGTAGAAGTCCATATCACAGCAGACAATAACACCACCAGTGACTAAACCTTATCCCATTAGATGGAGAAGGAGGGTGCAGTGCAACACAGGGATTTCCCAAGAGGCCAAGTATTACTCTTACCCAAGCCCACTTAACTCCAGAGTTTTGATGGGATCCAGTATATCAGTCCTTAGTATTGGTTAGATTGAACAGTCCAGATCACAACAAAGGATTTTAAAATTAGAGGTCCTCCTTGAAACAAATGAGAGCTATACAGAAAAAAATGGAAGATTCAGTAAATTGCAAATTAAGTCTTGCATGATACTTTCTTAGCAGCACATTGAAAATCAGAAGATTACCTATATGAAGAAATTTCAGCTTGTGCGCTTTCCAACTGCTTCTCAAGCTTTAGCTCACTAGATCTTAATTTGAGTGCCTACAAAGTTTATTGAACACATAAATTAGAGTTTTGAATGTAACAGATGCTACCAAACCCAAATACAAGAATCTACCTATAATGTTTATATTAGAATAACTACTCGTGTCCCCATGTTTTGGTTGATAGATATTAAATTATACTATGTTAATAATTAAATTATACAAGAATCTACCTTTATGGAGAGTGAAGTCCAATGTGGTACCCTTTTATGCCCTGATTTACTTATACACATTGGCTATTGTGTTTTTCCTTTCTCAAATTTCCCCATCAGTAATTGTATGGAAGTCTAATAAAAGGACCAAAATTAAGACGATTGGGGGTACCAAAATCACCCAATTTTTATTTTATTGGACCAAAATTGCATCTAAGCCTATGTTATAAGTAGTGTTGGAGATATGATAAAAACCACTCATAGGCCTCTACTAACAGCTTTGACTTGTGGCATCAATTGGCACTTGACATGGCATCAATCCTCTTTAACCAAAGTGCAAGCAAAATGGAATTACCAGAAAAAAAGTATAAGCAAATTGGATTCTAAACTTGTAGGAAGCAATCAAGATACTTAACAAGGTCTCAATAAAGTTATCAACTGTTTGTAGATTGAAGTAAAAAAAAAAAAAAAGGGACAAGTTAAATGTTATATAATATATGCATTAAGTACATATTGATGCTACACATCTTTGTTTCAAAGGCAGATAACTGAAGGCAAAACGTACCAAGAAAACTTAGTACCTTATCCTCTAAACCAATCACTTCAGATGCCAATAAATTAGCACGCTCATCAGCAGCATTACACTCTAGTCGTGCATTTGTATATTCAGTCCTGACAGACTCGAGTTCAACCTGCTGACATGAAAGGTCATAAATATACATATAGAAACGAGCAGAGGGATGGAGTATAAAGTAAAATGCTATGCAGAAAACTCAAATGGTATATTTCAGTCATCGAATATACGAATAGAACTGAGAAGAAGGATGGAGCATCAAGTGGAATGCTATGTAAAAAAAAATCAAACAATCAAGGAAAACTTATCATCGGTGCTGTAGGATGTATGACTTTTACCAAACTTAGCTCGCTGTACATAGTACAGAAGCCTAAGTTTCCAAGCTCTTAAACTGCCAAGCAACTACAATTTATTATTTTAGAACAAAAACGCAACAGTCTTAAGAACAACTAATTAGCCAAAGAACATTAAAAAAGGACGGATTGAACAATATTTTGAGGCCAATACTCATAGAAGCAAAAACTAGTATAACAAATAGTAATACTAAAACATTCCCAGTAATTAGGAAACAAATTGAACTCATAATTACAAACCAGCTGTGCTTTGATTTCTTCTTGTAACTTCTCCATGTCGGACTTTAATTGGTTGACAACACTTCTCTGTCAAAACACAAAAAATTAATTACAAAAACAACATAAGTAGCTTTGAGAAAAGTTTATGGGCAACAATAGTAACATAAAAAAAAAAGAAGCAATTTATATTTCATAAACAACATTGTGAGAGATATCCCAAAAAAAAAAGCTATTCAAGACTTCAGAAACAGCTATTTCTGCCTTCCAAGACGATCACACAATGGTTGTAACTTAATTGAGGTTTTTTTATAACCACACATTCACAGAGAGAGATAAACCCAACAATATTCAAGCCAAGCCCATTATCTCTCACACATGCACAGAGCAAGACTGAGATAAAACCCAATGATATTGACGCCCACTATATCCTGCTTTCATATTTTTGGACTACAGGAGATCAAATAGACCCAAAGGTCACTGACTTGAAAAAATCAAGTAGAATTACTGCTCCTGCTATTGGAAACCCAAAGTTCTGAAAAACAAATTATTAACTAGTAACTACTGTCTAAGAAACATTACAAGATATTCCAAGAAAAACCCATGAAATCTGGAACAGTGGCCTCTGAGTTATGCAATTAATCATGACCAAAAGCTCAAAGAGACATCTGGTGCAACTAGGAAATGAAAAAAAAAAGGCAATGCTTTGAGCGTTGAACTGCAATCCAAATACCAACCTGTTGATTATAACTATCAGTCAGAGATGAGTTTTCGGCAGCTAAAGACTCTGCTAAAGTTTGAGACGCCTCAAGCGCACGTTGCAAAGAAAATTTTTCTTGTGTCAGATCTTCAATATGCTGCAGAACAGGAAAAGAGCAAAGAAAATGTAAAACTAAATAATCTTTTTTCCAAGGTAAACAAAGGAACCAAAACGTCAAGATGCTCACAACATTAATGGTGCATTTCTGTTCCAAAAAGAAGAATCAGAAACTTCAACAAGTCGAAAGTAGGATATGTACTTTTTTTTATAGAAAAAGAAACTTTTATAAATAAGGGAAAGAGGATAAGGAATACTCAAAAGTTAATGCAAGAGTGCTGCCCAATTTCTATGCAAATCAGACAAACTCAACCCTCTAAAAAAACCATTAGCTTTCATCCAAAGAGAAGTGACAAACAAAATCCTATCCTACAAAAGAACACATGACTGGGTCTGATTTCTGAAAATCCTAGCATTTCTTTCCAACCAAAGTCTAGCATTAGCTTTCATCCAAAGGATATGTACTTATTTTAATATTGATTTATGATTATCCCTTAAAATACTATTATTTTAATGGATAACTTTTTTTCCTTTTCCTCTAAATAGTGTGTTCATCACTTATACACTGCAAAACAATACATAAAATGTTTCATTTGATCATCATTTAAATAGAAGATATATTAGAATGCTAGCAGGAACTATTTTCCTTATCAGTTGAAAAAGACATTTCTTTAGATTTGTAGCACTAAAACTCACTATTCAGCTGCATGGCTTGTACTAGTAGAGATACAACACTTCAACAAAAACAGAGTTGAAAAGACAGAATAAAAAAACAAGTAAGAATCTAATAAATGCCATCAAGTTCTGTCCATCTGCTCAAGTATTCCATATGCATGAAATCTGGAGCTGAAAAAGATCCCCATTACTAATGGATCTTTCTAAAGCATTATATGGCATCAAAAGAAACAAAGTTTTGGCTGTTGCTAGCAGAAAGCACCTGTTCCAAAGCAGTGAAGTCTTCATTTCGTGTAGGTAAATAATAATCATGGTTCTTCTCCATGCTGTTCTCCTTAGCACTTAATCTCAGCAGGTCATCACTATTACTATTATAAATTGAAGAGGTTGTTGAGTGCTCAAATGCACTTTGCACTGGAATTGTAGAATTTGAGAAAGGTAACATAGTTTTAGTCTCCACAAGTGGTTTATGGAAATAGGTAGATCTGGATGTATCAACGTAGCTTGAATCTGAATAATTAGACATAGAGGAATCTTTCTCAAGTTCCAAATGCTGAAAAGGAGACCCTGAAGGTCTGTTGACATTTAGAGAATCAAGAAAAGATGGACGAGACCTCCTAGAACTAGATTCTGTTGACACCAAATATGTCTGACTGAAATTAGAAGAATTTCTTCCTTCAGAACCAGTGGAATCAAATGTTTGCATAGCTGCACCATGCAGACTTGGCAAATCACTACCAGAGCTAGTAAGAGCCTTTCTCAAATCAGACCTCAGAGGATCACTAAACCCTGCAAAGCAAAATATATAACATTATCAACATTGAGTCTGAGGTTATTGTCAGATTGTATGAATTTTATAATAAACAAACATATTTAGTGTTTAAGGAAAGAATGATGAAAACCAAAAGAGAAATTTTTTAATCAGAGATTAAAAAAATAGAGTTACCTCCATGAAGTGGGCCATTCAAGTGGCCACTGTCTGAAGTGCCTGAACCAACCGGCTGTCTCTGCTGTAGTGTATCAATAGAATTCTGAGATGAAATTTTTGAAGAGAAATATGGAATAGAGCCATGATCAGAAACTGTATAATCATTCAACAAACTGTTACTCTTATTAGGCTGGTTGTCATTTATCCCATGAAAAGTAGACAGACTGGCATTGCTATCAAATTCTTGGCTTTCTTGGGAGCGTAGCAGACTTGTCTGGCTGTTTTTCTTCTCGTGTGGAGCTACAACAACACCACCTGTGTGAATTTCATATATACCATCTACTTGATTTGACACATTGTTTTGGCTAACATCTACTGATCCAGTAAGAGTTGAAGCATTATATTGTTTGTCTCCATCAATAATTGCATGTGTCTCCACTGGACTTGTAGACAATGCATTAAGATCATTCCTTGAAGGACTAGTTCTACCAATCAGAGAACCCTGAATCTGATTATTACTTTTTGCATACAAATCTGGGTTTTTGTCATTGCTCACTCCTGTGGTTGATTTATCAATAACAGATCCACCAATTCCATCAGATGTGCTTACTCCATCCAATACATTAACTCGAACATGTTCCGTTGCTGAAGGGTCTTTTTCATTCGGAACAGCATCAGAATTGTGAGGGTGGGTAGAGGATACAGATTTCTTGGCCCGCTCTGCAGCTTTCTTTTTACGAAACTCCTCCAGCTAGAAGAGAAAAAGGTTAATTGAACTTGACACGAAAAAGGCTACAAATAGTACTTTTCATGGAGTACAAGACATAAACCAACAAATCAGATTGAACCAACATTTTATTTAGTTGCTGGTGGGTCTGATTTTAATGTCCAGGTATTGCTTCTGGGTTTATTAATAATAGTAGGAAGTCTCAATTCCTACTGGATTAGGATTCTATTCCAAATTACTGTATGATAGTTCAAGGAACTATGTTCAAACTTCAAACACTGTAAATCTTTCTATCAAGCGAACAACAATCAGTGCTTTCAGTCAACTGTTCAGCAAATGGCTAGTTCCTGGTTTGAATGATACTATGATGCAACTGCACGCCAGAGGTGAAGCCTACTAAATTATTTCCTTCTTCCCAACTTCCACAATATGTTTTTTTTATTACCAATCTGCTTAGACCTGCTCTTTTACTCAATTATGGGATAAGGCTTGGTAGGTGGTTGTTGTTGTAAAAATCTGCTCAGACCTGATTCCTTTGGAAAGCAGAGTAAAAATTCCTCACTTTCAAAAATTCTAATCGAATCTTTTTTGGACCTGCCCCATAAACCATGAAACCAAAAATCCCAATCTCATATACATTCTGTTCATAGCGACCAAGAAAACCACAATGTTTTTTATACAAGAAGAAATTTTAGTTGAACAAAGCCAAACTGCGACAAATTGACCCTTAAACCCCATTACATGGCTTGCAAACCATTTTCTCAAAAGAAAATGACGTGTTTTTGTTTTCTGCAGTACATAAAACATCATAACCATGACTTGAAAAAGCCTTCAAAACTGAAAAAAATTTCTACTTCCATGCATGAAATTAATTAAATGAAATGGTAATCTCGCCCTTTTGGGAAGATATGTTTCACCCATTTAACATCTAAAACTGCAAGCTCTTAACAACTCATACACACCCATCATAATGGAATCACATCTTTATGAGTCATGTCAAAACAGAAATTTGTCCAAATGGAAATTTTCAGAGGGTCAGTTTGGAACAGCTTATTTCTGCAAAAGCCCAAAGTGATTTTCATATTTAGATTCTCTCTCTCTCTCTCTCAAAAAGGGTAAAAAATTCAGCTTTTAGAACATAATGAAAACAGCATTATTTCTTTTCTTTTCTTTTTTCCCACAAGGCAGAATTACTACCTTTCCAAAGAAAAAAATTTCTTGCAAGGACAAAAGGTGTGAAAAATGCCTGCCTATCATACAAGTCTTCATTTGACAAAGTAGGAATGTATTAATTCTTTCAACTAGAATCCAATGCAATCAAACCTAATGTCCTCCCGTGATAATTTTTCTGAAATTGGAATGAAAGATAATATCAAGCCAAATATGTAGCTTGTGACCAAGAACAAAAAAGAGGAAAGCTCTGCAACCAGTTAGAGAAAATAGATTTAAAATTAGAAGCAAACAAGAATATTTTGCCATCTGGTCTCTATAAGGATTTATATATGATGACTTATTGCAGATTGTACTGTCCCTCTTTCGGCTGCCATGCACTTTATCGGTTCCTACTTCCATTATTTTGCCATTTTAAAGCAAGGGTGGCAGTCAATCCTATGAATTCCTTCTGTCTGACACCAGAACTCCTTAGCTTAGTAAAGTGCAAAACCATTAGTTCAGCAATTTAATAACTATAGGTTTATAATTGGAACCACAAAGATAGAATGCAATCTCGCCACATTATTTCATTACACGTTCACAATACAATATTAGTTCTAAAATTCAGTTAAACCTAATACCCAACAATGCATAAAAACTTGATGACCCCCACAGATAGCTCCTAATCAATAACCAATTTCACATCTTTATAGAAATTGTGATAAAACAGGAATGACAATAATTAATACCCGGCGCTTTCCAGCTTCCAAATGCTCTTGCTTCCTTGAGGAATTCGCTGAGTTTGGCAACACCTGAGCTGACGCCATTGACACCCAGAATGTCGAAACACAGAAATTTCATATATTTACCGCACAATGGCCATCGCCGTCCAGATTACAACAGAAAGAGCCAAAAGCCCGAACAGAACAACCCAATATGCAACAATTATTCCAAAAATTAGAACTAAAATTCCCAGAAATGAATTGCGAGATCTGGATCAATCCTCCATGAAAATTATACAAATATCAAATCACCAACGGTGGCATCGACCATTTTGAAAATTTGCGAGCAACGAAAGAATATAGAGATTGAAAAAATCTCGGGAACGAAAAACTATGGTATTTGGGTATGTTACAGACAGAGAGTGCCCGATCTGATCGGAGAGAAACTTGTATGAAAATTTTGTTCTGGCAGATCGCTTGCCCTTTGTCTCTCTCTTCTTCGTTCCAGTTCTTTTAAAAGTTTTTAATATTTAATTTAAATGTTTGTATCCTTCTTTTTTAAATTTTTTTTTCGGGTGATAAAATACCCAAGCTGAGATGGTGAAGTGACGTAAGAAGAGGACACGTGGAAGCATAAAAGGTGGGGCAGTGAGTTGGAAGATTACTGGCTTTGGTCACGTCATACTATACCACCAAGGCAAGCAAATTTGGTGGGTGGTTAAGGGGATTTTGAAGGAATTGTTGGATGTAATTAGGGTGATTTTATTGTTACACTTTCTAAAATATTACACTATTAAAATAAAATCAAAAGTATTACTTATATCAGTTTTTTTTTATTTCTACACAACCTAAATGCTTTAAATACTAAAACAAATGCGTAAATTATGATAGCAAGTATTTTAACGTTAATCTCTCATTTTGCTTTCTCATTCTCATGAGCAACATTTGTCCCGCCCCCAATTAAAAAAGAAAAAAGTCAAAGCGGGCAAATATAATTCAAGGGACGCAAAATCATATATTTTTAAAATTTTTACTTCTAAAAAAAATATAATCCTTTGAAATATTAAAATATTATAACAGATTCAATTGAAGAGATTTTTTAAAAAATAAAATTTTATATTTAAATTAATTTATATATTCCTATAGATTTTGTCAAATTTTCAATAATGTCATCATTGAAAAATTGGGCGATAACTAAATAAAATGAATGGTTATTGGAAAACGATCAATCAATATTGTTAGAAGGCGTTTGGTTTAAGTATTTTTTATTTTTAATTTTAATAAAAATAAAAAATAAAGTTAGAAATATATTTGATTTAATTTTTTTGAAAATATTTTTTGGAAATATTTCTTAAAATGGATTGAAAACTGAAAATGGAAAAAAGTTATTTTCATCATTTTCGTTTTCAAAAATTAAAAATATGATGGCACTATTATAAATTTTAAAACTTTTAATTAATTAAAAATGAATAAATCAAACATATTTTTATTATTTTTATTTCTTAAAAATAGAAAATAGTAAACTAAATCAAACATATTTTTTAAAATTTAAAATTCTAAAAATAATTTTTTTTCAGAAAATAAAAATAAGAAACATTTCTTGAAACCAAATATTCCCTTATATATTCAAAAAATTGATAAATCAATCATGATTAATGCTGAAAAATTGATCAATCAACAATGATTAATATTGGAAAGGTGATCACCAGTAGTGGATAGTATTCAATGATTATTTGATATGATAATAAAGGCAAGTTATTGATAGAAGGTGAATAAAATAGTCTTTTTATATGATTAAAACATTCTTCTACTAGTCGATAGCTCTTTTACTCATACCCTGTAACACATGTTTGCCAACTTTTAGCCAGTATGTCAACCTTCTAATAAACTTAAGTCATATTTGTATAGATACTAAAGCAAAATAAATTTATCATTTATACAAAAAAAAATGAAAATTCCTATGCACAACATGTTCAAAGGTAACATAAGCATGTATACAAAGTAGTTGCATAAACCAAGCCTCAAGAACACTTCACATAAATAGAATTTAGTGTGCAATAAGCAAGGGATTTATTTTTTTAAACAAGAAGAGAAACAACTCCATTTTATTAATATATATCTCATAGTTTTGAGTATATAAAAGGAAATTCTATACTATCACATTCTAATCTCTAATTCATGTCACGATACCTACCAAAGCTGTCAGACACACCTTCCTTGATAAACATTTTAAGCCAAAGCCTTATTGGCAGGAATTTGATTTCTAACTCACATTTTAGTACCCACCCAAACCTTTAAACACACCTTCCTTAAAAGAGCATTCATAGCTGAAATCCTCGTGGCAATACTTGACACACTTTTTATAAACTAACATAAAGGCCTTTTTTTTATAGCTCAGAAGGGAAACTATGTGCTATCATGTATAGACATGAAGATAAAAATATAAATCACCACCATATGCTTTTATACTTATATTGGACAAACAACATGTGCTAAAAAAGATACAAATGCTCCAAAATGAGAAAAATATAAACAAATAATACATAAGTACATTTGTTCCTAAATTCACACTATAAAATTTCCTGATTCATACTTGATTTTTATATTAAGTTTTATCTAAAATTAAATATGTTTATCCAATTTATTGAATAAATTTTTCCTTTTATAACAGGGGATTGCTAACCTTCATATCTTCACTCTTTTATTTGGACCGAAAGTCCATTTACTTTTTCATGCGGAGGTTAGCATGCTTGGCTCTTTCATTTGGACCGAATCCCATTTATTCATGTGTTGTGAGTAAATAATTAGGAGTTTTAAATAATTGCATGAGAGAATAAATCTTGCAATAAATCCTTTTACTTATTTTCTTTCTTAAATGTTTCTCTTTCCCATGGCTATCATCTTAACAATTGAAGTTTTTTTTTTTTCTTTTGTCAGCCTTTGTTTTTTTTTTTTTTTTTTTTTGCTTTTCTAACACGTGTGAATCTCTAGCTAATTTTTTTCCACTCAATTGTTGTTTTATCACTTTCCACTTCTACCATCCATTCCCTTTGTAATTCTTTTGACTGTAATTACCCTTCAACGGAATTAATCCATTGCTTCAACAGAATTATTTATTTAATATTTATGTTTTTAATTATTTACTTATTTAATTTGCAATCCTAATATGATAACATGATAAAATTATATTGTACAAAACATTAGAAGTCATAGCTAATGATATTAATTGTAATTTACTGAGAAACAATAGAAGCAATAATTACTCTCAATTAGCATTATTTTGTATTTAGTGTGATAGACAATTAGCATCATTCTATATTAGGTGTGATAGATGAGTATTATGTGAATATTTAATCATTTTTCTGATATAATGTAAATAAAATTACATGATTTTAAATTTTGAATATTTTAATTATAGTCATTTATTAAAATCTTAATTAGAGGGAATAATTATTACCGTGACATATAATTTTCAGTTATGAGAAACAAAATAATTAATGATTTATTTATTATAATATTTGTACTTCTATTTTCAAGTATACGAGATTAAAAGTTTATTATTTGAAGCCCTTAAAAAAAAGTGTATTTCTTTGCTTTGTGTGTGGCAAATACTTCTATGTTAACTGTTGTTGGTAATTCTTGAGATAGTTGAGATCCTTCAATACCATAAATTCGTTTTGCTTGCAAGTCTTTTGTCATTTAATTTGTTGATTGTTTTCATTGTTGGTTGGTGGTATTTATTTATGAGTAATTGTGTGGATTTATTCTCTTTATTCTATTATTGATTTATAGAATTTTATTTTGTGTTAGTGGTATTTAACTTTAGTATTTTAGGTTGCTTTATTAAATAATTAATTGGTTGCTTTTTGTCAGTGGGTTTGGTTATATAATAAAGCCATTTTTGTATGCAAGTTTTTTTTTTTTTAAATAACAAAAGACTTTTGGGCGATAAGTAAAATAAAGTATTGCAATTTTTTTTTCCTTAAATGAAGTATTTTCTATCTTGAGATGTTCTTATTAAATATCAGAAGTCTTAGGTAAGCTGAACTCAGTATTTTTTGTAGATAGAAATATTTAAAAGTGAAATTTTTTACAATAAAGGACTTTAAAATAATATATGTTAATTGACTGAAATAGTATTATTTTTGCCTTCTAAAAAATAATTTTCTTAAGATTGCCGGTAAAAATTGTGCTTTAAAACACTAAATATTAATTAATTTTATTATAATATGAATTTAATATCAAATATCTTTGTTATTTTTTAATTTTAAATTTTATCCTCATTTTCTTACATTTCCATCATCAATATTTATACCAAACGAGCTTAATATATAGTAGTCTTAGCCTTATAATAAATCAAACATGAAAAAGTTGGATTCTTTTAAATATTTTCGAAAAAAAAAATCGCATGGCAATCACCCGTTAATATCTTACACCATTCCGGAAATTTTCCAAGGGCACAGCATCAACTACAATCTTGCTATCACTGTCTGTTGTAACATCAGAATAGTGTTATAATATTAAATGAGGTTCATGTTCCTCAAAGGCAGGATTTGATTTTTCATTGATGCCTTAATATATAGGATGAGATTGATGTTATAATATTAAATAATTATTAATTAACAAAGAAAAATATAAATAAGCCATATAGTAAACAATTTGATCAAACTTATATTTCAATTTTCTGGTTTAATTATAATTATTAAAAAAATTTATTTTCTCCAACACACTACATTTTAATATTTATGCCTTTCATATTTGTACCACTAGAGGGGAAAAAAAAAGTAACATATTTTATCACCTTATTCGCACCATGACTCTATAGAGCATGTCTTTGACAATTGGGTTTAATTAAGGTGGAATTTGGTTGTAGAACACTCTTCATATTTTTAGAATTATTTCAAGAAAATATTAGATTTTCATTTTTTGTTCAAAATTTAAAAAATTTATCCAAAAATATTTTTAACTTAATATTCTTACAAAATATTCTCATATGAGATGAGTATCTTACATTCTTATAACATAAGAATAATTTAGTTATATATAAAGATTATTTTATCTAGTTGTCTATTAATGTCTTATCACTTTAATCCACCACCATTTGTGATTGTTAATTATCTCCTATCACCATCCATTGATATTAATCATCACTCACTATTGTTTACTACTGCTTATCACTCATTATTGTTGGTCACCACCCATCACAACCTATTACCTATTATTATGGATTACCACTATCCACCATTAACTATTATCCATTACCATCTTCTGTCATTGACCACTATTCACCACTACCACCGTTTACTATCATTGATCATCGCATATCATCATTAATTGATCAACTTTCTATTATTGACCATTCAATTTTTTAATGAGGATACTTTTAATAATTTAACAATATTTTCAAAAATATACAGATTATTTAAACATAATATTGTAATAATCTCAAGAGTCTTTTTAATTGAACTAAATATGATAATATGACATTTTTGGAAATTACATTCTTAGGAAACATATTTCCAAGAATATTAAGATTTATAGGAATGTATGATACCGTGAACTAAACATTATCTAAAGGGAATATATCTTTTGACTTGGTGCTTATTTGATAGAGTGATTAAAATTTTCAGTAATTAATTATAAGTTTAATAATTGATTATAACCATTTTTAAAGATATTTGATTGTACGTTTAAAATATTTTAATAACTAATTATAAGTTCAATAATTGATTATAATTCATTCTAAAAATATTTAATTGTACATTTAAAATCTTTCAATAATTAATTATAGGTAACAGTTTTAATTAACTAAAAGTTATCTAAAGTAGCTTTTATTTTAAGATAAAATGCACACAACCCCTTGCGGTGTAGGTTATATATGATGTATCAATTGGCCTTTAAAAGCTTGTAGGTAACCTTTAAACTACACTTTATGTGTAATTAAACTATCTCGTTAACTTTCCATTAATTTCTCTATTAGAAACATCATGTAACCATCATGTATCTTTTAATGTCTTACAATTTTGATAAATTAATAATTTCATTTTTAAAATTGTAAAACACCGATAAAATGATATTTCAATTACAAAATTTTTTATAATAATACTTAAATAATATTTTATTTATACAAATTTATCCTTTTGTTTATATAATTTCATTTTTAAATAATATAATAAAGAACAGAAATTGTATAAATAAAATATTATGTAAGTATTATTATAATAATTTTTATAATTCATAAATTATTTTATCAATATCTTATAATTTTTAGGATGAAATTTTAATTTTGTTTACAATTTTCATCCTTCCTTTCTATAATTTTTTTTTTCATCATTCGTCGTACAACACCCTAGTCTCTCACCCCTAGGACACTTCATTCAGCATTATTGCTTGAGTACTCCGTGAATTCCACCACCGTCACAGTGAAAAAGGCATCATACCTATATGCACCAATAACCTTCACCATAGCCTTCCAAACACCTCTATCTTCGAGGCTCCAAAAAACAGGGCAAATCTACTTCATGAATTCCATATTGAATGTATAGTGTTTTTTATGAAAGAGGTTTAGGTCTTTCAAAAGGAAATGTGAGAATTGTAAGACATTAGGGACATGATGATCATGTGAGATTTATGCAGAGAAGTTAATAAAAAGTTACCGGAAGTGGGTAAAATTGCACATAAAGTAAAATTTAGAGGGTTAATTGCACGATTTTAAAGGTTATGGGTTAAGCTGCATATGACGCAAAATATAAGAATATTGTGTACATTTTATCTCTTATATTAATTAAAATTATAAAGAGAGAGAAACGATCAAATCTGTACTCAGATTAATTTCACTTCTTCTTTCATGTTGTCTTCCTTATTTTTAATTTTAATAATAAGAATAAAAAAAAATTCTATCTTTTTTATTGTCTTTTTTAATAATTAATGATAAAAATTATTTTTTATATATAATTAAAGTAAATTACATATAATCAATTATTAAACCATATTATAAATATAAAATAAAATTCATATGATTAATTATTTTAAAAGTACTTATTAATGATCAAAGTATATTTATAAGCAATTATTCCTTAAATATATTAAACAGCTCCTTGCTAATCAAACTCAGCTTTCCTCATTTGGTCAATCTAAATGAAGATAGGCATATCTTTGCCACGGACTTAGGAATGAGTGTGATGGGGATAGCATGACGACTGCATGGCGTCTTGCGGACGTGGAGCCCTAAATTTTTTTAAGAAAATTAATTAAACAAATTTAGAAAAAAAAATAAGAAATAATCTTTTATTTTGAATCCTTAAATTTTTCAAGAAAATTGATTAAATAAATTTAAAAAATATTTTTATTTTAAATCTCACAAGTTTTTATTAAAATTTATTATTTTAATGTTAAAAATTATATATATATATATATCTCTCTCTCTCTCTCTTTAATATTTATCCCTAATTTAAGGGATGCAAATCCGAATTTTAAGTTTTGCAGTTTAAAAGGAAGAACAATGGTGTCTCTTCCTTGCCTGTGCCGATCGGAAGAGACACCTACTTACACATAATTTATTATATAAAATTATTTTAAATAAGGTTTTAAATATCAAAGCAAGTGAATTTGAATTTTGGATAGAATTTTTTTAAAAATTTATTTATGTATTAATATATGTTAAATAATGAATGATTTAATAAATACATTAAAATTCTATTTGTTTTGTCGGGAAAATATTTTTTATTGGAAAATCTTATTTGTTTGGATTAAATAAAGAATTTTCATTTCACTTGTATACTTAATTATCAAAAAAATAATACATGTTATCATGGTTTTAGGGGAAAATAATTTTCTCTTTATAATAAAGAATATTATTTTTCGCCATGCTTTCTACATTCAACATTAAACAAGTAAAACATTTTTATTATCTTAATAATATATAATTATAGATATAAGTAAATGATATTATTTCTGTGAAAAATATTTTCCATCAAAACAAACAAGCAAAACAATATATGATGTCATACTAGTGAAGGAAAATAATTTATTTTTTAAAATAGTGGATGTTATTTTCCACAATATTTTCCATATGTAGCATTGAATAAATAAAACATTTTTAGTGATCTTAATAGTTTATAATTATAAATATAAGTAAATGATATTATTCCTATGAAAAATGTTTCCTGTAAAAAACAAACACAGTCTAAGAAGGACTTTTATATCATTTATATATCTTGTGATTAACAAAATAGTTTATAATGCTATAATAATGGAAAAATAATTACCACTTTAAAATAGTAGATGTTATTTTTCATCATACTTTTTATATACAATATTGAATAAATAAAATATTTTCTATAATTATAAGTATAAGGAAATGAGATTATTCATACACAAGATATTTTCTGTTAACAACAAACAACCCATAAACGTGAGTTAAGAATTTTTCCAAGCAATGACACATTGGTTTAATATGTTAAAATGGAATATCCACCCAAAATTTTCAAACAACAGAACTTATGTTTTCCACCTTTATTCTTTATATGGACTAAAACATCATTTTAGTCCATCCTAGATGCAAGTTTTTTTTTAATTTAGTTTCTATTTATTTTTTATTTTTGATTTACTTTTTAATAAATTTAATTTTCTTTAATCAAGTCCTTTTATCCGTCTAGTTCATATTTTATTAAGTAAAATGATGATATAGAAGTCCAAAATCTTATGTGATGCTGCATAATTTTTGTGTGGACACTAAATATAATTCATATAAGAGGATTACGTATTTATATGGATTAAAACATGTATTAAATGATAAAAAGAAAGAAATTAAAGTGGTTATTGTTAGCTTTGCAAGGGAGATTACTTTGGTATCATATCTTTCTTTAATTTTGATGTTGAAAAACAATTTCATGTGCTTAATATTTGTTAATTGATTATAGGATCAAAGTATGTGATTTAAGATATCTACATTAGATTTAGTATTTCTTTTATTTTAATTATGAGCTTTTATAAATGTGTTCTCATTCATTTTGATCCAAGCAAATTTATTAAACTGGTTAATTTGAGGTAGAAATAAATCATTTGAAATGAGTTTAAAACAAGAGTTTTCAAACAAACTTTCACTGTGTGAATCGATTCATGAATGAATTCATACAGAAAATCTTATGTGAATCAATTAAGTTGTTTTAAGAATTGTTTTCAAGATCGTTATCACCGAAGGCTAGAAAAATCTTTGAATCGATTAGGTAATCGAGTCATAACTTTTTACATAAGAGTGTGAATCGATTTACATATCAATTCTGTTATGAAGTTTTTAATGATACTCATACACAAATTGATTCATGAATCGGTAATCATTTTGAATTGATTCTTAAATCAATTCATAGTTGAAAAGTAAGTTATTTTTTAAATGTTGATTGCCATACTATAAATAGACCTAAACCTCATTTCAAATATAATCTTTTCATAACTGCTATATCAAATAAGTGTGAAAAACATAGAGGTAATAGAGCTAAAACTGATCTATCACAACCTCATCTTGTTTTTTCAAATTAAAGAATCTTGAATCAAATTGGAGAAGAACACACACTAGATAAATGAGATTTTTATACCAATTCAGAGTATTGTATCTCTATCTTTTGATCTTCTTTTTGGTTTTAGATTTCTAAGTTGATAGAAATCTAAGAGACAAAGGGAGCGGTTGATCTTTCCTTTACATCTTTTTTAATTGTAAGGCTGATCATAATTAGTTAAAGGTGTAATGAATTTTTATAGTATCTTCTACAATTATAAAGTTAATCATAGTATGTAGGACGTGACGAAATTTTTGTATCCAGATTAGTAAGAACCCAGTTAAGTCTTGTGTGTAAATAAGTTGGCAAGAGCCTAATTAAGTCTTGTATATAGACTGGTTTGCAAGAGCCTAGATAAATCTTATAGTTGTTAATAAAATTGACCATCCGGTTGAGGATTTGATTTAGTGGATATACACTTCAATTGAGGTTTCAATTAAAGTGGAACTACTTTAAAAATCTAGTATTCTTTATTGTTTACTACATTTAATTTCTTGCTCCACTTATATTTTGGTTTAATTCATTACAAGTTTTTACATCCTACATAATATCTAAATCAGTGACCACAATTAAATTATTTACTTATTGTTATTAGTAGAATTTGACACTACAAAGTGGTTGGCAAAAGCCCAAAAGGAGTCGAGTCTGACAAAAGGATGAGTTCGCCAGACCATGAGGTCGTTGCGCAAAGGACCTCAGCTTGTTAAAGACTCGAGCTCACTGATAGAATGAGCTTAAGGTCGCAAACTAGCAGTAACCCCCAGCGTACGAGCTCGAGTTCGCTAGGACGAAGCCTTACCTAGCCAGAAGCTTGCTGAGGTCGAGCATAAGGCCAGCAAACAATTTGCATTACGATTTTGCAAGATACAACCATCAGGTCCTACATGCAGAAAGTAACCTACAGAAGTCAGTCTATAGTACTCTAGGCAATCTTGTATATTTAATATTTGATATAACAGATGTACAGTTTATATAGTTTCATTTGTACTCCTCCATGCTTCTATAAATAGGGGCCTGGAACCTTTGTAAAGAAAAAGAGAACACTAAAGAAACTCTACCGGAAATCATAGCCAAAACTCTGTAAAAAAACTTTTTCAGATTAATAAAATATCTTCATGGACATAACGTCCGGTGTCGTCTAGATTTAGCCTAACCACATTAAACCTCTGTGTGTTTTGTTCTTCTCCCCCTTCCTCTAGCTATTTAGCACCTTCCTATTGCCTCAACAACCAGGAAATAGCATGGGTCCCAAAAGAACCCCCTTAGTTGGCCAGATTTGGGTTTAACCAAAACTCACCATCAACATTTTGGCATGCACGATAAGACCCTTCTGTTCTCTGGTTATTTTTTCTGCTTCTTTGGTTGATTTCATTCAGCTGAAATGGTAAGAGGAAAGGCCAGTAGGAAGTCAAATGCTGTTGTTAACCAACTTGAAAGTCATACAGCAAGTTCTTCCACTCCTTAAGCTACCAATGGTTTTCCCCAGTCGGCTCATTGTCAACCTACCATTGTTGTCCCCAAGGCTGATGAAATGCAAGCCTAGCTTCAATGTCAGGACAAGCTAGAAAATAGGATGGGAGAATTGACTAAAGCAGTCACTACGCTAGTGTAAATACAAGCTCAGGATTCATGAAGACAAAATAAAACTGCTATACCTGGGAATGTTCCCTAGCGACAATGAGCTGGAAGTTCGAGTAGAGCCAACTAGTCCTAGGGTCGCCACTCGCAACAGCAAACCTCGGGTCACTGTTCCCACAGTTAGGAGAGTCAAAAGGATCAACAGTCTTCCAGTCAGTGACCTGGGGTGCGAAACCTATTGCTAAAAGAATTGTACTAAAAAATGACACAATTAGAGGAACATTTGCGAGCTCTAAATGATCAAGTTTGCCACGAGGATAGGTCACCATTCTTGAGAGAAATTGAGACTCAGCCCCTCCCTTTCAAACTCAAGGTCCTTGTAATTCCACTGTATAATCGAGATTCTGATCCTTATGACCATCTAGACGCATTCAACGCCTAGATGGATTTGCAAACAATTGATCCTTTGGTTAAGTGCCAAGTTTTCCTTGCCATATTAGGGGGTGTACCTCAAGCTTGGCTCAGAAGCCTTCCAGCTCGCTCAATATGCAATTGGGAGGAATGCTAGCAGAAGTTTATCAGCCAATACCAGGCGTTAAAGAGGCAACTTGTGCCCTCTTGTCATCTCGCTATGATCTTCCAGTGTAAACATGAGTCACTGAAGGACTACATCGCTAGGTTTAGACTTGAGGTCAATTCAATGGAAAATCTATCTGAAAAAACCATTTTGGCAACAATCTCTACAGGACTCCACAAAGATGAAAAACTCTATAAGAGTTTATATAAGTCCCCAGTAAAGGATTTGATCGAGTTTTACAAGCAAGCTTCCAAGCAAATTAAATAAGAAGAAAACTTCAGCTTAGGAAAGCCTGATCAGAAGGAAGAAAAAGATGGTTCCACCTATAATAAGAAAAGGGGCAATGTGGATTAAGACAACCACTCTCATGGACAAACTATGAAAAAGTCCCATAGGCCTAAGGACGAGTGATCTCATCCCCTAACTCGCCACAAGTATTACAGCGTCCTATCAGACACCCATGATAGGATCTTCGAAATAGAAAGGGAAAGAGAAGACTTTGGAAAGCCTAACCCTATAAAGATTCCCTACAGACAGAGAAACAAATAGAAGTTTTATGCCTATCACAATAAGGTCGGGCATGGTACCTCAAACTGTTAGGAGCTCAGCTCAAGGACGCTACAAGAGGTCATTTACGAAATTATGTGGTGTAGCCTTTGCAACAACGACCTAGGCCTTCCTAGTGGGACTCCCAGTGAGAAGAGGCCGCTACGGTTAGAATCATTTACCGATATTGTAATGAATTTCAAGGAATGATAAATATATTTTGAATTCCTTTGTTGATTTTTGGATAAATTCCTTGTAAAGTATTATGACGAAAAAGCAAATTATCTTTAAGTCTAGCGAGATTAGTTTCCTACCTCATAGCGAGGATTCCTGGGTCACAGCTCTCATGTGATCTAAGCCTATACTTTACTAGGTCACAACTCTTATGCGACCTGAGCCTACATCTAGCCAAAACATAACTTTCAAGTGACCTAGGCTGATGCTTTACAAAGGTGTGGCTTACACGTGACTTCAAACTATGGCCAACTTTCAAGCTGAGGCACCGGGGCTCATCCCAAAAACTATTGCTAGCTTTTGAGCTGAGGTTGTTGGAACTTATTCTAGTATTATCGCAACCCAATGCTCGTAACCTTCATGCGACTTAATATTCATAGCTCTCATGCGACTTAATGCTTGTAACTCTCATTTGGCTTATTAATTCGTAGCTCACATGTGATCTTTCTAGATAAAACTCACTATCCGCTTAAGGCACAAAATGTCTAGATTCATTGAAGAATATGATCGATCGGCCATCAAGGTATTTCATTTAGCTATTATACAGCAACTCATACAAGCATAATGTCTAATACAGCAACTCAAGAGTTACAAAGGAAGTTCGCTTTGTTAAAGCCTTATCTAACGAGGCAAAATTACATCAGAAGATGAGAAATACAGAAATAAAAGCACAAAGCCTACAACTATCACTTCCATAAAGGGGAAGAAAGCCAACTACCAGGATACAAACTCCCATCAGTAGGAGGGCTAGCAAGCTCGACTGCTCATGCTCATATCCCTCCTGAGCTCGTAGCTCCTTCAGACCCAGAGTAATTTAAAAAGTGCTAGGAGTCTGGCTGGCAAGGCTGAAGATTATGGCCATACCATGAGGAAATAATCTAGGATATACATAAAACTCCCCCAAAGCTAGCATAAAGAACTATACATAGAAGTCACGTATTGTAGGCCATTCACGCTTTGTGATCTTCTACACTAGACCATACACGCCTCAAAGAGCTTCGTTGAAAGCCATGCTATCTGAAAAATGGGAAGGGGGCTTAACTTTGACACCCATTAAAGCACTCTACTGATAAATCTATAGAGCTTCACAAGTATTATATAGGCCGGACGGGTCCATCGAAAGATCCAAAGGATAACTGGTAGCCCCCAAATCGGATGGTCCGAAAAGATTAGGATTGCCATGTCGATGGCTGAAGATCATGCTCAGAAAGAAGTATGGTCTGGTTCAGGTGAAGCGAAGTTTGAAGTGACTACACGGCAGATTGAGCATCGAAAACTTTGACTGAGAAGACCCTTTCAGAAAGAGTCACAACTCCTAGTCCATGAAGTAAATTGAGAGTTGGGGGGCTAGTGTTATTAATAGAATTCAGCACTACGAAATGGGTTGACAAAAGCCTAAAAGGAGCCGAGTCCGATAAAATGATGAGTTTACTAGACCGTGAGGTCGCTGCACAAAGGACCTCAGCTTGCTAAAGACCTAAGCTCATTGACCAAATGAGCTCGAAGTCGCACAACAGTAGCAGCCCCCAACGTATGACCTTGAGCTCGGTAGGATGAAGCCTTACCTAGCCAGAAGCTGGTTGAGGTTGAGTATAAGGCCAACAAACAACTTGCACCACCATTTTGCAAATACGGCCATCGGGCCCCACACAAAGAAAATAACCTATAGAAGCCAGTCTATAGTACCCTAGACAGTCTTGTATATTTAATATTTGATATAACAGATATACAGTTTATTTAGTTCTATTTATACCCCTCCATGCTTCTATAAATAGGGGGCTGGAACTTTTGTAAAGAAAAAGAGAACACTACCAGAAACTTTGCCAGAAATCATAGCCAAAACTCTGTAAAAAAACTTCTTCAATTAATGAAACATCTTCGTAGATGTAAGGTTCAGTGCTGTCCGGATTTAACTAAATCACGTTAAAGCTCTATGTGTTTCGCTCTTCTCCCCTTTCCTCCAATTATTTAGCACTTTCCTATCACTTCAACAACTGGGAAACAACTTGGGTTCCAAAACAACTCCCTTAGTTGGCCGGATTTGGGTTTAAGCGAAATCCTCCGTCAACACTTACCAATAAATCAATTTTGAAAATTTTATTGTAAAATCTCCATAAAGATTTAAAGTCTTCCGTTACAAAATAGAATCTAAATCTAAAGACCATAATTTTTGGGATCAATAGTATCTTATTTTTCTATTTTTAAATTAAAGTTACAAAATATGTTTATAGTAAAAAAGTATTATGTAAGCATTAAAGGCTACTAGATTAGATTTTAAGTTTTTATATCATCAATTTTATTAACAAAATTAAAAATAAATGGACAAAAGAATCATATTAAATTAAATTGAATCTAAGAATGATCAAATCGGAAATAAAATTTAAAAAAAGAATCTAATTGAAAATTTTACATGAAGTAAAATAATATTTTATTCTTATATTTATGTCTCCTTCAGCAAAAATCTTCTCTTACACGCATAACCACCGAAACTTTTTCTATTTTGAAAACTGAGGGTTGAGATGTCATGTTATATTTAACGGTCCACCTAGGCATATCATAGCACACTACAACAAGACCGTTATGCTCACCAATTGCAATTAACAGAGGGACCAATATGCATGGATGGTATAAATTTAAAGGATGTAGTTGGCAACGTCTTCTTAGTTCTTATTTAGGGACTGAATTGCAAGTGAGAGACAAATTCAAGGATTAAATCAGTTATTTAGCCTTTTTTGGGATAACTCTCTGCATCTTAATCCTATGAACATTAAGTTATCAAGACATATATAAGATCTGTCTATACATTACTCACTTCATTACCAGAACCAAGATTATATGACATAATGGATCAAATTAGTAGTTTAATCTTATTAATTCAATGACGTGACACTCTTTAATTTTCTAATAATAACATATAAGTTTTGCTAATAAAAAGAAGTTATATATATTAAATAGCTGTTATTATAATATAAATTTATGATCTCTATTCTGACCCAGCTCATTCTAATTCACGTGAATTAAATCTATTTCACAATAGATCAAATAAATTTAGAATAGAAGGACATAATTTAATTATTATGATAAATAATTTTAAAAGGTTAGACAATTTATAAGTATTACTGTAAATTCTTAAAAAAATTGATAACAAGTCTTGTTCTTGAAATGAAGCAAATTTATCATATTCTTATTTAAAAAAAAAAAAAAAACAAATGCATGAGCTTTAATTGAATCAAGAAACAACAGATTAAAGGACAAATTATAAAAATAAAATGAAAATATGGAAATTCATATATCAATAATAATTAATAACTAAGATGATTTTGTTTTAATCACCCATACAAATACAAAAGCACCTTTCTCTTGTGCTAAGTTCACTCGTCACTACTTTTATTCATCACATAACACTCCATATAATTGAAATTTATGATCTCAAACACAACAAGAAGATTTTAAATTACATGCAATATTATTATTGCAAATCGTATCACAATTAAAATTTTTCTTGATCTTGCATTACAATGATCATATTTTTTTTATTTGTTCATAATTTTATTAAACTGCAATAGTGACTGGTAATTTAAAATCATAACTGGTCTTATGACCTAAGTGCTGACATGCGTTGTTCCCTAATCCATTTAAGATGGATCAAAAGATTTTCATAATTAGGAAGGTTCTCTTTGATGACAGGAACTTGTTTGAAATTCTGAGTCCATGCGTACAAACGAGGCAATTTGTTTGGTTCCATCAGATTGATTCCCACAATTTCCTCCATGCCTTCAAGCCACAAAGTAAGCCATCCAAATACTATGTCCACCAATCCAATGTTGTTGCCTCCAAAGAACTTCTTGTCCCCTAATGCTTTCTCTTCCAATGTCTGAAGAATTTCAAGTGATTTCTTAACTGCACTTGCCTTTTCTTCTTCATCTTTGTAGGATCTGAAAAATGGCATATAGACAGAAAGGGTCTAAAAATACCAAGAATTAAAAAACAAAACAAAAAAAAAATGGTTAGAAACTCCCCATAATTTTAGTGATTTTCTTTTTGATTGAGTCTCTAAACTTTAAAAATCTTCTATTGAATAATCATAGCTAACTTTCGTTAATTTCTAATTGGAAGATTATAACATTCCTATCCAGATCATTAAAATTTTTGCTATTATGCGGTCAACCATAACATCACATGATGACACATAATCATATTAATAAGACAAAAAAATCAATATTTAAAAAGTCATAAGAAATGAGAACGACACATAAATTTATTAACAAGCCTTGAAGGATGTAATGGAGCCAAGATAGGATAGATAAATCCTTTGTTGCCCATATTCTATTATCGACACAAAATATATACTTATTTCATGTTCTGTTATTGAGAATAAAATGAACCAGAAGAACTTTACGGAAAATTTTAGAAAATAATAAAAAATTAAAAAAAATACAAATTTAAAATTAAATATTATAAATTTATACGTATTCGTTAAATAATCTTTAAATATGAATAATTAAAACTTTAAGTTCACATCAAACATCATTATAAATTATAAATAAATTAAAAATAAAATAAAATCAATTGAATCCAAACCCAAAATGAAGATGAGGTAGAAGATTACTCACCGAATCTTCTCCAAATTTGATCCAAAACCGGGCTACAGCTTTCTCATATGGATCTTCAGGCAGCAACGGATAACTTTCCGGCCACGTTTCTTCGAGGTACTCGAGAATCACAGTAGATTCAGCAATGGCTTTGCCGCCATGGATGAGCACGGGAACTTTCTTGTGAACTGGATTGGATTGCAGAAGTAGCTCACTCTTGTTGTGCCTGTCTTCTTCTACATACTCATAGCTTATACCTTTGAGCTTAAGAGCCCAAATCACTCTGTGAACATAAGGGCTGGACCAAAATCCCAGTAACTTCACTTCTGCCATTGTTTTGTATGTAATGAGATTGAAGGCTTAATTCATCTTAGAATTTATAGCCGTTAAGGGTTGGAATTTGTGACCAGAAATGTTATTTTATGTCATTGGATATATTTATTTGAATTGGGTTCTCACATGCGCTAGCAATTACAAACACATTCACAATTTTAAATTGTAAATTGTGGTTCCAAATTATAATATTCACATTATATTTTTCTTAAGCCACCCACTATGACTATCATTCTGTCACACAGTCTTTTTATATTTGTTTGCAATTATGATTTTTATAATGCAATCATAACCAAATTGTGATAAAATTATTGACATATTTATGTTGAATCTAATGAATTATTTCTTCCATTCTTATTATTTGTTATTTGAGATAAATGTAAAACAATAAAATAAGTTATTAAATAGCTTTAATTATTTTTTTAAATATTTGGATTTTATTTAACTTTATTTAAAGATAATTGGGAAATGGAGTGATTAAATATTCAGTAAATATAATAAGAATGAAATTGAAAAAAAAATTAATATATATATATTTTAAAAAAATATAAACAAAAATAAACGGACAGAAATTTCTAAAATGATAAATAAAAAGCAACATGAAGAGTAAGCTTCACGGTTATATTACAGTATATATTTGAGAAAATTCATATTAATATTTGTTTTTGTAAGGTTTTTTAAAAATTTTTATTAAAATTTATAATTTTTATATATAAATAAGAAAATTTTTAAATAATTTTTTATACAAATTTTAATAATAAAATTATCCCTTTTATATCTATTATAAGTAAAATTCATAAAAAAAAAAGTTAAAAAATTATAATTTTAAAATTTTTGTTTGATTTTCCTTCAACCAAAGTTTGAAGGACCGTCTTCTTTGGTTGGCGGCAGGCGCAGGAAAAGTCAAAGTGAGAATTCGAAAGTCTGCATGTTTGAATAAGGCGACATAGTTGTCTCGTGCTAATAATTTTTTTAAAATATTTTGATATGCCGATTAATATTCATTGGACTTATCCTTTTTTTTTTTAATCATTATAATCGGTGTGGGTCCTTGCAAAATAGTTGTATCAATATTCATCTAACTGTTTAGTGAACATTGTTGACTGATCCAGTCATCAAAATCATAAAATATTAAAATTGGAATCCATCGAATTATATATGGTTGATGTGATTGGCTTTTTCCTTTATTAAAATTTATATAGATTTAAATTTAAAATTAGTTCGACACTATTATCTGAGCCGTCATTAAAGAATTATTAAAATTCTCCTATTAAAAATATTTAGTTGTATTTACTATTTCAATGATGTATCAATTTCCTTTTAATTTATTGATATTATGTAAAAAAAATTTATATCAATAGTGAATTGAATTTAAATTTAATTTATATTTAGTGTAGGTTTTTAAAACTTTTTTTTTTTATTCAGAGCCTTTAATTCGATTAGTAATGGTAATTGGAACGACATAGGTAGGGGACTACCACCCCCATACCTATCTTTGCTCAGAAATAATCTCCCGCTCCCCATATTCTTATGAGTAGATTTTTAAATAGTTATCTCCATTTCCATTAAATCATCGAATCCCTGTATCATCTCCATTTCTCCCTTTTCATTTAAGTGATTCATATTTACTTCTATCCCATATAATTTTTTAATAAAAATTCAAGTGTACATGTAATAATAAAATAACTAGCTTGTAGCCTATATAATACATGAATTTAATTAATTTTATTTGATAATAATTTATAATATAAATTTAAATTATAAATTATAATATATTTAAATAGGCAAATCATCATCATATTTTATCTATTAAATGACTATATAATGATGAAATAATATGATAAATTGAAATAGTCAAATTAACAGATCTATTGAATCATGTTATAATGTATCAGATTTATACATATAAATTTAATTAGTAATAATGAAATTGTACCTAACATTACATGAAAATTCATGATAACAAAGCATTCCTTATAATCTTAGTAGGAAAAAAGGGAGAGACAATCATATTTGAAATTTCATTGGGATAACTATAGCTTTACTAAGGTATAAGTGGAAACTTGTTTTATTGTAACTCTATTGAGCTAACTGATTCATTATTATTGGCATAGTAACAAGGCTCATATCATTAAAGTCTATTAATAGTCTAGGTGTCATTACAGGTCAAATAATTAGATTACATAATTAATTGACCTATAATAATTTAGTTGTTATGACATTTATTCAATTTAATATATATGATTTATTAAACTATGGTAGTTTACAAGAAAATTTCAACAATCTCGCATTTGAACAATATAGTTTAATAAACGAGAACTTAGATTATATTATGTGGTCATAATGATGAATGTCAGTAACAATAATAATGACATCATTATAACCATAAGTCAAGCATAAGTACCCAATAATATAGATCATCATATCCAACAAGGATGCTAATGTTATATATATTTTGAATATTTATGTTTCAATGACTGAAACATAATATGGAATGTATGAGAAATCAGATATACATATTAAAATGTGATCATATGTATATTTTTACAAAATGGTTCATACATTCACCCAAAATGTCAAATGAGAATTAATATTCTTAATACGATAGTGACACAGGGTCTAAATGTTTCCAATAACATGTCATAATAAGATAATGTGCATAAAAATAATATATGGCAAAGCATGAATATTTCATTATGAATATTTCACTAATATCGAGATAACAATATTTCAATTAGAAACATGAAACTCCCACTAACCCTGAGTACTAAAAGGTTTAGCCAAATTCATTCTAATAACTTGTTTGCAAACATTTTTTTTTTACACCTAAGCCTTTGGTTTGTGGATCCACAAGCATACAATATATGGTAACATGTATAATACTTGCGTATCTTCTCTCTTTAATAAGTTAATATTCAATATCAAAATACTTGTACGGGCAATACTTTCACTATTATTTTGAGAGAAGTTTACTATGACAGCACTGTCGCAACATATGGTTAAGGTTCTAGATATGTTATTTACAACTTTGAATCCAGATATTATATTCCTCAATCAAATAGGCTCACAAGTGATTGCACAACATGCGACACATATCGCTTCCATAATAAAGGTTGTTATAATTGATTGCTCAATGGTTTCCACGATATAGCTCCTCTTATCATGATAAAGATGTTTCTAGATATCAACATTATGTCATTTGGATAATTCACAAAATTAGAATCAAAGTAGCCTGCAATAATCAAATTACCAGATTTGCAATAGGTTAGCACAAAGATTCTTTGTACTTTATAACTACTCCATAACTTTCTTCACAGTAGTCCAATATTTTTTACTAAGATTACTCAATTATCTCCTAAGTACACTAAACCAATAACGATATTAAGATATGTACATACTTGAGCATACAACAAACTACTAATAAGTGAAGCATACGGACCTATTTTAATCTTTACATTATTTTGAGGACATTGGGCTTTTAAAAATAATCTCACCCCTCTAGAAGGGTGCAATACTTGGAGAGCACATAAAATATATTGAACTTTTTAAACACCATTTCAACATATAATTTTTGAGACAAGCCAAGAAGACCCTGGAATATGTTGTGATGGATCTATTTGCCCTGTATGAAAGAGACATCATTATACAAAATATATAGATAGTATATGCTTTATCTCAATTATAGAGCCCATAACCTATGAAGCACCGACACTCCATATAGCAGTCGTGTCTGCGTGTCGATGTCCGTGTTTTGCTGTGTCCACGCGTTAAAAATACTATGTCCGTGCGTTGAAAATGCAGTGTCCCCGTGTCCGTGCTACCAAGCCCATAACATTATTCTTAAGGAGAAAATCATCAACATAAGACTAGAATCACAAATATGCCTATACCTAACTTAAAATAGACACACAATCTATATCATTCTCCTTGAATCCAAGAAAAACAATAATCTCAATAACCTTGAGATACCCTTGTCTAGATGTTTTATTCAAATCATATATATATATGAATCTTTTAAATTTATACACTAAGTATCCTTTACTCTTCTCTTGGAAATTATCTAGTTATTTCATACAAATAATTTTTGGCTAATCAGCATTCAAGAAGGCTATCATGCATCTTGTGAAACTCCAAGTCAAAATAAATCACTAGTCTCATAACAACTCAAAATGAGTCTTCAATTAAAATAGATAAGAAAATATTCTACAATTAAAGCATTCTTCCTAAATATGGCCTTTTGCTACTAATGTGACCTTATACCTCTTAACCACCCTTTGAGTATCCTTTAGTCTTAAAAACCCTTTTGCATCTAATAGACCTATAACCAAGAGGTAACTATATATGATCTCACACATCATTATGGATTATCAAAGCAATCCTACATTTATAGCTTCTATCCATTCTAAAAAATTAGTGCTTGAAATGACTTTTTGAAAACTAGTGAGATCAATTCAATCACTAAGGTCAATTCATGCACCAACAGATATACCACATAATTGTAAGTAGTTCCTAGTCTATGAGTCATCGAGATTTCCTCAAAAGTATTTTATTTACAAGACTTAGTTCTTTTTTACTATTAGAGGAGCATTAAACTTTACAACTTCCACCATCAGTTTTATCATATGTTGTATTAGGATCAATTCGGTTTGTTTCAACTAGTGATGGTTCTAATGGAATAATAACTTGTACCTCTCTAAGAGAGGTTTTACATGGTCTTTCACACCCATTATCTGACTAATAACAAAACAAGGTCTTTTAATAACCTTGTAGTGTGCATTAGATAATAAAATTAACTACTTTTGTAGCCGTTACAACATTCAACAAAGTGACCATCAATAGTCTTCGAATCAAGTTATTTAATAAATAAATCATATGACTTCACTTTTACCTTGCAACCTCAGACACGAAAATGTTTAAGATTAGGCTTTTCCTATACACTAAATCATATAAGGTTTTAAATACAGACTTAGTAGGGATTTGATTTAAAATATACACTATGGTCTCTAAAGCATTGTCCTATATAAAGCCTAGAAAAATTTAATGTACCAATATGATGGTCCCAAATTTAGCAACAATAAAAATGATCTTTCCCTTTAAATCTATACTCTTTTTATTTGGAGATTGGATTTTAATTTATTTTGATAAAAAGTGGAAGTCTTTTAAAAACAAGAATTAACTTTGGAAGCTTATTGGATAATCAAGAACTTAATTAGAGTTACTGATTTAATGTGATATGTGATATTGGGAATTCAGAATTGCAGTAATTTCAAAATTTATGCAAAACAGTAGTAATACAGTAATAGTTATAGCAGAAAGATAATTTTAGCAAAATATGAATATGTGTAGAAAAATAAAAAGTAACACAAAGATTTTTAAAATCGTTTAACTTAAATGGAAATTACAGTTTAAGTCTACATCCACTGGATTAATACTTAGCCAAATGATCACTTTCTCATTAACAACCATAGGAATTAAATCAGGCTCCTGCACACTAGTTTACAACACAAGACTTTCTAGGCTTCTTGTAAACCTATTACAACACAAGATTTTTACCATGCTCTTGCCTACCCATGATACAAAAATTCTCTAACCTTCTATAACTATGATCAACCTCATAACTAGAAGATTTTACCAAGAATTCAATGTACCTCCTACAATCTGTAATCAACCTTACAATTCTAGAAGAATGCAAAAGGAAAATTAACCTCTTCCTTTGTATCCAAATTCCTACTAAAACTTAGAAATCTAAAACCAAAATCAAGAATAGGGTTAGAATACAATACCAACAATTGAGATGAATATCTCAATTGACTAGCTGTGTGATCTTCATAGAATTTGATCTAAGAATGTTAATAAGATGTAATTCAGAGAGGTAGAATTAGATCAAATGAAATTCAAGTTTTCTCTCCCTGTTTTTTGCTCTTAAGATATGAAAGTTGTATGAAAATTGTTTTGTTGAAATGAAGCTTTGGCTATTTATAGAATGCTATAATTGACTTTTGAAAATAACTAACTTTTTGAGCTTGAATTGATTCCTTAATTAATTCGTAGTGATTACTAACTAATTAATTGATTAGTGAATTGATTCACTTATGAAGATCATGAAGAAGTTCATGATTAAATTGATGCATGAATCGATTTAGCCTTTAGTATAAAAGAGTCATGAATTGATTGCCTAATCGATTCAGATTGTTTTCAAATGTTTTGGTAAAAGCATTTTAAAAAACTTTTCTTCTCAAATCAATTACCTAATTGATTCAAGTACAATTCACAAGTTTTCTTGTATGAATTGATTCACACACTAAAAAATAGTTTTTTTTAATAAAAATTTCACTTGTGAAAGAGTATTTGAAAAACATGGTTAGAAAATATATGATTTCATCTCATCTCATTTGATTTATTTTTACCTCAATTTTGTTATTTTAGAAAATTACTTGGATTAATTTTTTATTAAACTACACTTATGAAAGATCCTAGAAAATCAATAAAAGATTAAAAATAGTGTTGGATCTCTTGAACTTTTGAATGTCACTTGATCTACTTTGCATTTGCAAAATAAACAAACACTAGAAACACATAGTTAGATTATGACATCAAATAAAATTATTTTTCAATATCAAAATAGAAGAATATGTGATAGTAATGCTAATCTCCCTATATAGATGTAGCAAGGCTAATAATCTCCAAAATGCTAACAATCGTCCTTTTTTTAATAATGATAAATAATTTTAAATAAGCAAAAAAATATACATACAATGAAAATTTTAAAATGAGGGTCTTTTTGTTTACTCTTCCTTAAATCCATATTCTCCTTTATCTATTTACTTTATTTAAAATCCTATATTTCTCCTATTTGAGATCTTATCTAAAATCCTATATGTCTTAAGTTCATATAAAATCCATACTTCTCCCTCTTTTGGCACATCAAAAAGCAATAGTTCCTTATTAAAATGAAATAACAAAGTTTAAAAGTCCAAAGTATATAATAGGGGTAAAGGGATTAAGGGATACAAGATAGTTTTTAATTTTATTTTGATACTAATCTCCCTCTGAAGTAATGATTCTACTTAGTTTTAGATTTATTGTATGAATCATTTTATTTTTGTAGTTAATAGTTCTTGAATTGATTCTGGAATCGATTCAGGAAGTTTGAATAACAATTTCAAAAAATTTTGAAAACTGACTGAAAAATTAAAAATTTTTCTGAATTGGTTCATGAATTAATTCATAGTGTAAAATTCTGACTTGTAAATCAATTCATGAATCGGTTTAAAAACTCATAAAAAACCTTAAAAAATTTGAATCGATTTAGGATTTAATTTAGAGAGTCCTAAACTTAATTTTTATACAATTTTGTTCCAAAACTCTTAACATTTGATATATTTATCAACATTAATCATCTTTAACACAATTTTTACCTCAAATTTCATATGGTGTACCTGCAAAACAAATTTAGAAAAATCTCTTATGTCTAAGTTAGAAATTGCAATGTATATAATAGTTAATCATAATCAAATATAAAAGACAAAAGTATGAAAAATATACTGAAAGTAAGGGGTTTAATATTTATCAATCATGTGGTTAGAGCAACTTCGATTCAAAAAATCATGATTTGCTTCCTTAGATAGTAGTTGCTTTTGTTTCACCCACATAGACTTGCAAAATGAAATTATACTTGCACTTGTAATACCCAATGGATCTTGGGTCCAATTGGTTAGTGATCATAAAGAGATAACCTTTAGGTAACCATACTAGTTTCTCATTTGTTTCAGCAAATACATTCTATTTCTGTATGGATAATGCTTAATATTTTATCTTTTTTAATTGCAGTAAAAATAGGTTATATTCCTAGAGTTCCTTTATTAAATCTCCTTTTATGTTGTTGATTATATCCTATAGCAATTCTATTTTGAAAACCAATTTGACTCTATAGCATATCATTTAATATCAATTTACTATTTGTAAATCCTTGTAGAGCTTTTATTAATATGTCTATCTCAGATTTATATGATTCGCACTGATCACTGGCTTTTCTTTCATTCAACTTTTCAACTAAGACATTTAATTCATTTATTTCTTTTTCTAATTGTCTAATTGTCTTAAGCAAACTTTCTTTTTCAATATTTTCATGCTTTATTTCCTCAAGGAGGCTTTCTTTTTCTGCCTTAGCATGTTTCAACTCTTTCTTAGCTTCTATAAATGATTTGTAAAGTTCTTCAAATAATTCATCATTTCATCATTATCACTCTCATTATCGGTTTCATCATCATTAGAAGTAAAGAAGAAAGATTTATTATCAAAATTTTCAAAATCTTCATCATGTCTAGCCATAAGGCATAGCAATGCTTTCTCTTTTATTTCTTTTTCTTCTAAATCAGCTTGTTTATCATCTAAAAATGCTAGATTGCCTTTCTTAATGGATGTCTTTCTCTTCTTCTTTTCATTCTCAAGTTGCCTCTTCAAGAATACTAGATAATATAGTTTAAAGTGATTAGACTTCTTGCACTCTGAGCATGTTGAGATGTAAGAGAAATTTTCTTGTTTATTCTTATTCTGATTTCTTTTCTGTGGAGCAAGTTTCCTCTTTTCCATATTCTTCTTTTCCTTGATCATTTTTTTTTGCAAATTCTTGCTTAATAAAGCCAAGTCATTTTTATCTACTTCTTTTTCACTGTCTGATTCTTTATCAACAGGTTCAATTGTTTCTGTAGCCTTAAATGCCAAGGTTTTCTTCCATTTGCCATTATCATTTTTCTTATACCTCTTGAGTTCCAGTTCATGCTCCTCTAGATTCTCGTAAAGTTCCTGAATGGTTGGCATACCCATCTTGAGTGATTCCTTAATGACAGTCACCTTTGGTTGCCATTCTTCAGTAAGAGACCTTAAAATTTTATGGACCAAGTTACATTATCAAAGACTTTTCCAAGAAGCAAAAGTTAGTTAGTAATAATAGTGAATCTCTAAATAAAATCTTTGATAAATTTACCTTCTTCCATTTTGAATATTTCATATTCAGAAGGATGCATAGGGAAGATCAACCTCTTCCTTTGTATCCAAATTCCTAATAAACCTTAGAAATCTAAAAACTAAAATCAAGAATAAGGTTAGAATACAATACCAACAATTAAGATGACTATCTCAATTGACTAACTATATGATTTTCACAGAATTTGATCTAATAATGTTAATTAGATGTAATTTGGATAGGTAAAATTAAATCAGATGAAGCTCAAGTTTTCTCTCTCTATTTTTCACTCTTAAGATATGAAAGCTATTCTGTTCAAATGAGGCTTCGACTATTTATAGAATGCTGTAACTATCTTTTAAAAATACCTAACTTTTTTAGCTTGAATCAATTCGTGAATTGATTCGTAGCAGTTACCAACTAATTAATTGATTAGTGAATTGATTTTACTTATAAAGATCATGAAAAAGTTCATGACTAAATCGATGTATGAATCAGTTTATCTTTTTGTATAAAAGAGTCATGAATCGATTGCCTAATTGATTTAGATTATTTTCAAATGTTTCAGTAAAAGGATTTTCAAAAACTTTTCTTCTCAAATCGATTGCTTAATCAATTCAAGTATAATTCACAAGTTTTCTTGTATGAATCAACTCAACACTAAAAAATAATTTTTTTAATAAAAGTTTTACTTGTGAAAGAGTATTTGAAAAACATGGTTAGAAAATATTTAATTTCATCTCATTTCATTTGATTTATTTCTATCTCAATTTTGTTATTTTAGAAAATTACTTGAATCAATTCTGATTAGACTACGCTTACAAAAGATTCTAGAAAATTAATAAAAGACAAAAACTAGTGTTGGATTTCTTGAACTTTTGCATGTCACTTGATCTATTTTGCATCTGCAAAATGAACAACTACTAGAAATACATAATTAGATCATGACATCAAATAAAATTATTTTTCAACATAAAAATAGAAGAATATGTGATAGTAATGCTAATCTCCCCATATAGATATAGCAAGGTTAACAATCTCAAAAATGCTAACACAATATGCATCCAATCATGTCTATAAACATGTAATTCAACCTTCTTATGATCCAATTTTGTTCGGTTGTTCTAGGTATAAGGTTGTCAGTATAAAAAATTTATAATCTTGGAAATATCTTACTAAAGTATCAGGTTTACATCAGTTTATCATATCTTTATAACATTCACCACCTTTATCAGAATTGACACATTTGATTTTCTTATCATTTTTTAGTTTAATCTTAACTTTAAAACGTCACAAAAGAATTTAAGAATTTCAAATTTTCAGTAGATATTTCCATCGAACAAAAAAAAAATTGATCAATCACTAATGAAAAAGAAATATTAATATCCACCCATAGTGCTTGGTGTAATTAGTTTACTTACATTATTGTGAATTAACTCCAATACATTCATCTTTTTGGTCCACTAACTCTAGCAGGGAGTATCTCCCTTGATGCAATTAATACACACATAAAAAAGGATAAGTCCAAGTTATAAAGAGTCTCTTCTTTTATTAATCACCCATCCTTCTATGGAGATATCACGTAGGCACCTATTCTATATCATTGAGGATCCCACATTAATTGTAACCTATTTGTATCAAACTATAGTATTTAGCTGACTAACTCTCTAATTTTCAAATGGAAGCTACTCCTATATATTCATCTTACATTTTTTCACTATTTCCAATCCAATTATTAGCTTTTATCACTTGGCTTCCTCTTGTTTCTTTACACTTATAACCAAGTATTTGACGGAACGTCTCACTACAGCTAATAAAGCATCTTGATTTATTATAATACTTACCTAAATTAGCTTTCTTACTTTTCAAAATTAGGTTCCTTTGGGTGTGATTGATTTCCACGTTTAGCACTTGATCCGTATGAAACAGAATAAGCATAGGGATCGTTCAATTTTTCACATCACTTTTAGCTTGACTAACTATAGAAGTTATTTTACTAAAAGCTTACTCACCCTTTTAGGTGTGATATAATGTTTCAAGAACATTAATTTGAATAGGAAAAGACTTTAAAACATATTAAATCAAATGATTATTTTTTTATTTTATTTTTTTCATCCACTTTCATGTCCATGAGCGATCATAATAATAGATCAGTTCCATGATATGCTCACTAATTCCACTAACATCATTCTAAAACAATTTTATTCAATAATGAGAGGTAATATCCTTTTCAGCCTTAACAAACTTTACAAAACTATCAGCTACAAAATTCATAATTACTTTGGTATTTTGAGAGTCAGCAATGCCTTTTATAATGGTCTTATCCTTAGTATAAATCATAACCATCAAGTACACTATATTAAAGTGTGTCCACTTTCTACAAAGAGCCTTTGTGCAGTAGTAGAGTCATCATCTATCATTGGCTCTCTCTCTCTCTCTCTCTCTCTCTCCATGTCATATATGAAATTTGGTGATTGCTAGTATAATATTAACAATTTGGCCTAGACATCTTTCACTCAATCCGGTCTTCATAATTGGTCCCATTTATTATATTCACGGTAATCAATTGTAAAGGTAACAAAAAAATGAGGAAATAACAATTTATGAAATTTATCATAAATTTCCAAAATTGTATTTTCAATGTAGTCATGCTATATAATATTTCCTCAATAACTATACAATTCCAAACAATATTACATTATGAAATCCAACATCGATAGGGCATTTAAGGCTTCATAATATAACACAAAGATTGAATGCTGCATTCCTAAAACCTAATACCAATAAGATACTTAAAATTTTAAAAACATAACAAACAAATCTAACACTCATATTATCACCAATAAATTATGTTTATAATATTACATCAATGGGGCATATATATTACTAACATATCACTCTCCTAGATATAATTTTAAAATTAAATTTTAGCAAAATTTTATACAACTAGTTATGATAGGTGAGTACACAATTATATAAAATTTCATAACATAATATGAGCAAAATTGATTCTTATATATTTTTATAAATTATACACAACAATCTAGAAAATATTCAAATGTGCAAAAAAAATTAAATCAATCTACAAAAATTACATATAGTAGTAGAATATGTAATAATCATACAATAAATTTTTCATGTCCAAAAAACATGAAATCAATGCTCAAATAAATAGGACAATAATTATATAAAATATTTTTATTTCTAGAAAATTCTAGAAAAATTACAGATAGTAGTCAAATATATAGCAAACACATAATAAATTTTTTAGACCCAATCAACATTAAATAATTACTCAAATAAATTAGGTAAAAAATAAATAAAATATTTTTATTTTCAAAAAATCTAAAAAATTACCATAAATAGAACTCAAAGAATGAAACATAGTGATATAGTTTTTATTATCATTTGCCATTTCTATGATGACATGTGGCCTTATGCACCATTGGCGCTAATAGTCAACTATATAATCAGATCTTACCCGATTTGCAAACTCTTTCAATTCAGTCATTTTTTTTTATTTTTTATATGAAATTCTTGCATGGGTTTCTTTACCCACATCATTATTCAACAAAACCCTCCATCAATTTCAAAAATTTGCACTTGTTTGTGCAATGGGAAAGACTAAAAACTAATTCTAGTTTCTAGAATTTCTTTTTTCAAAAAATTTGAAATTTGATACCATAAAGCTTTGGGTTTTCTAGAATTGATTCAGGGCTTTTGTTTACCTCATTATTCTATCAATTAAAATGCAATTAATTTGAATAAATATCATAGAATTGGATCAAATTTAAAGAAAAAAACCCTTTTCTTGAATAGATATTAAGAGATTTCGAAATTGAATAGCATTTTACACATCATAGGCTCTTGATATGCAATCAAAATGAAATATTATTAACAACTTTATAACAGAAGATTTAATTAATTGACAAAATTATTAATTTTATTCTTGAAATTGTAAGATATTAGCAAAATGGTCATAGATTATAAAAAGACTATGGTAATTCTTAAATAATGCTCCATATATACAATTTTATTTCTCAATTGTACAAGGATGAAATTATATATATAGAAGGATAAAATTATATATATTAAATATTATTCAGGGATTATCATGCTTAATTTTATAATTTAGAAATTATTTTGTCAATGGTTTATAATTTCATGAACGAAATTGTTAATTTTTTCTTAATTATTTAATAAGAGTTTATGCATTATCATAACTAATATTATCATTAAAAATATACATTTGAGAAATATTATTTTTTGTGAAGTTTAAGAAATATTTTATATTAAAATTGTGATAAGTGCTCAAAAGCTATAAAAATTCAAAAAGGGAAACTACGAAATATCAAATTTAGTATTTAATATTTAAAGATAATGTGAAAATTTAAGAGTAAAAATTTTTAATTAGGCATTATCTAGCAAATCAAGATTCGATATTACCAATCTTATATTGATAAGTATTTTATTTCTATATAAATATAATTATTTATTAATATATAAATTATTTAATACTGATAAAAGAAAAGATATTTTAAATTAGAAGAAGATTAAAAAAATTCAAAAATTTTATTCACGACTTGAATTGAAATAAAAAAGAAAAAAATAAAAAGAAAGTTAAAAATTTTTACTCTCCCTTTAGTGGTGAGTGGAAGACATTTGCAACATAATGAGATTTAAGTAAAGGTAAATGTCATGATTTTTACAATATTAGAAAGACTTTATTTAAAAATTTAAATTGACTACTTTATGTCAAAAGATTAAATTATTTAGTTAATAAAATTTTATGTATTGTCATAACTAATATATTATTTTAAAAAATATATATTTTAGAAATATTTTTTCATGCAAGTTTAAGAAATATTTTAAATTGAAATTGTGATAAGTTATTAGAAGTGATAAAAATTTCAAAAAAAAAATTATGAAATATTAATTTTAGTATTTAATATTTAAAGATGATGTGAAAATTTAAAGAGTGAAAATTTTTGGATAAACTTTATGTACCAAATAAAAATTAGATATTATTAATTATATATTGATAAGTTTTTTATTTTCTATGTAAATATAATTGTTTACTTATATATAAATTATTTAATACAGATAAAAAAAATATTTTGAATTAGAAGAAAATTAAAAAAATTTAAAAGTTTTATTCATGACTTAAATTAGAACGAAAAAGAAAAAGAAATAAAAAAATCAAAAATTTTCTCTCTCCCTTTATGGTGAGAAAAAAACACTCATTATATAATGAGATTTAAGTGAAAGTAATTGCTATCACTTTTATAATATTAGAAATATTTCATTTAAAAATTTAAATTAACTATTTTATACTAGAAGATTTAATTATTTAATTAATAAGAGTTCATGCATTATCATAAATAATATATTATCTTAAAAACATTAGAAGTAGTTTTTTTATGCAAGTTTAAGAAATATTTTCAATTATGTTGATGGTGAAATTCGATTTTGGGCTGAACTCTAGCCAATCGGAAGTTTTTTTGAGACTCAAGTCATTTTCTGGGAAACGAGTCGAAGAAGTAGAGAATGGAGGAGGAAGAACAGAGGGTAAAAGTAGTAAGGAACACAAGGCTTTTAACGTGGTTCGATGAAAATCGGGCAGTATCGGTCCCTAAATCCACGGCAAAGAGTTTTATTACTTCTGTGAATAATTTTTATAGAGGTTTGGCTATGGATTCTCCGGCCTCCCTTTGTGCAATGGCTTTCATTCCTATTTATAGAAGGAGAAGAGGATACAAATGGAATAAAGATAAACTGTATATTTATTACATCAGATATTAAATGTACAATATTGCCTAGAGCACTACAAATTAACTTCTACAGGTTGCTTTCTACAGGTGGGGCCCGGTGGGCTGCTTCTTGCAGACGGGCACTAGAAAATATCTGAGGATGTTTGTCTCTGATCTTAGGTGTGGCGAGCTACCAGCTAGGCGAGGTGTCATGTGCAGTAAGCTTTGTTCGGGATCGCTATTGTTCCGAGCTAGGGGAGGTCATGTGCTTGGCGATGTGAGCTCGCTCTGTGTGAGCTACTGGCCACACGAGTTGAACTCTGGCGTGTTCGGGCTTTACTTTGTCCTGGGGCTTGCACGTCATGTCCTGGCAGTCTAGCCTCTTGGCTTAGCGACTTGAGCTTTTCGCCTCGCGGCCTCACTATTCGAGCTCATTATTTAAGGACTTGGTGCTTCAGCTTAGCAATCTCAAGCCATAGCGAACTAAGTTTTCATGGTTTAGACTTTGTTACTAGGCTTTCGCCAGTCCACTTTCCACTACGTCGGAAAACACCCATAACAAATTAAAATTGTGATAAATACTTAAAAGTGATAAAAATTTCAAACAGAAAAATTATGAAATATCAAATTTTGTATTTAATATTTAAAGATAATGTAAAAATTTAAAAGTGAAAATTTTTAAATAGATATTATCTACCTAATTAAAATTAGATATTATTAATTATGTGTTAATACATATTTTTTATATAAATATAATTATTTACTTATATATAAATTATTTAATATATATAAAAGAGAATATATTTTGAATTATAAGAAAATATAAAAAAATTTAAAAATTTTATTTACGACTTGAATTAGAACAAAAAAGAAGAAATAAAAAGAAAATCAAAAGTTTTTACTCTCCCTTCAATGATAAGTGGAAGACACTTATTACATAACGAGATTTAGGTAATAATGAATATCATGACTTTTATAATATTAAGAAGATAATTATTTAAAAATACTAATAATAATACCAATAAAAAAAAGTTTTAGTTGAAGTTTATCTTAAAAAATTATTATATTTAAATCAAATAATTATCTATATAATATAATATAATATATTATTATTATTATTATTATTATATATGGGTATGGATAAAGTTGGACAAGGTAGTCCTTGTACGTGATAGAATCTTCACAAATCTCTCGTTATTCGTATCTGTGTCCGTTTTTTAAGACTCATACTTATCAGATATAGGTCAAATTGCCATTCCTAAGTTCAATCAGTGAAGTAATATTTGATATCCCTTAAAAAACTTTGACTTCCTTTACATTCTAGGTTAGATTTCAGTTTCTTGTGTTTGAGTTTAGTGACTTAGTCATTCCCACTTTAATAGAAAAAAAAAGCATAATTTTCTCGCCCAAAAAATTTGTATTGTTTTCTTAATTAGATGGTTACAAAGTTTATAATTAATTTAATTTCTCCTATGAACTTAGGTGAGAAAGTTATATAATTTATAGAGAAAAATACTCTAATCCTCCTTGAAGTTGTGTAAAAATACATGGACTACTTTTTTAATTTTAAAATCTATATAAACCTACTTCAAATGTTGAATGTTAATTTACTTTTCCCCAGTTAAGTATTTTTCTTCTCCCAACCAAGATTGCTTCCCTTTGTGGCTGGTTAAAAGTCATTTTTGACTAAAAAAAATGTCAAGTTTATCCATACTTTCATTATATAAATACAAGACTTTATTTTATAAACCCATTTTTGTATTTAATTTGTATTAAAAAAATCTTCTCAATTATTATTTTTACCATATCTTTAAATATTAATTGTGACTTTTAAAACAAAATTTGTCGTAGCAATAATAATTTTATTAGAGAAGAAAAATTGAATAAAATGGCTTATAACAAAAAAGAACCTATCAAAATTGTGTTCACGAGAAATTTACAAAAAAAAAAAAGGACTCATATCTAAAAAACTTACAAAATTCTTACTCTGACCTATCAAATAAATAAATAAAATTATATTACTCACAAATAATCCAAAAAAAGATTGTGAACAAATATAACAAATTTGTATTAAAAGAGTTCAAATATGATAAATTAAGAAATTAAAAAAAAAAAGTACCTTAGGGAATTAAAATCTCACATTCAATGGTAACCATTAATTTTCTTAGATAAAATTTATTTCTTCTTCAAATTTTGATGCTTATAACGAAAAAAAGAATAAGAGAGAAAAAAACATAAAATTACAAATTTTTTGTGTTAATTTTTAAGTATGTCTCATAAAAGTTACTCTTATTTTAAGATAATATAATAATTAAATATTATTTGACTTAACAAACAAATCTTTAAAATATATTTTGTTATATTCCCAATAAAACATGCTTATTTTTTTTGGTAAAGTGTAAGATTTTAAATTAGAGGGAAAATTTGTAAAATTTTCGTACACTCCAAGAGAGGTGAATGAATTTTTTTTTTTTTTTGATTTACTTCTCCCATCAACTACGAATTTAGTATATATTCAATGAGGCTCATGTTAGAAAAATGTACATTCAATTTTTTTTATCTGTTAGATTTTAAAACTTTTATTTTATTTTATTTTTTATCATCTACGAATTGACAATGAAATTTTTTAAACTTTGTGTTATCTTCTTTTAAACAAATTATTTTTTACCGGGAGTCCGAGCCGGTCCTCTGTTATGGCAAAGAGGCCATGGCCTCCCATTTCTAGAAGTACAAAATTTCCCTTTTATTATTATTGTTTGGGAACAATGTAAATCACCCCTTCAATTTTTAAGGAAGTACATTTAATATGTAAAAATTATTAATTTTTATAATCAATTCTTTTTAATTTTAACATAATTATATTTAACACTTAACATTTATCTTATGAACGATTTGAGAGAGTAAACATATTTGATTTGATATAAAAATTTATAAAAAAATCAAGCATAGTATATAAGTCTTGTAAATTAAATTTGAGACGATCTAACTTGTGTAATATTTTTTCAGTTTTCTCAATTTTAGGGGATATTTTAATAATTTTGATATAATTTATTTGTTTAATGTGAGTAGAAAAGTTCATGAATATAATCTTTATATTTTTATTTTTTATCAATATCATATGACATTTAAATTCTTTTTAGAGTCATGGGAAAAAATCTTAGATATAATTTATTACTTATCTAAAATTAAAGAAATTAATTATTAAAATTAATAATTTATGAATATTAAATATAACTACTTCAAAATTAAGAAAGATAATTTATATTTTTTTATTATTTTAAATTGCAATTTCTCCATTTAGAAGTTTTTCATTTCCTTTAACTACAATTAATTATTTATATTTTAAATATCTGTCACTCTTTTTATTTCATAGTCTGTATCTACAATTTTTACTTAACAAGGTGGTTTCTAAGGCCGCCTAACGCTGTAGACAAAGACAGGTGGAATAAGGAAAAGAAAGTAAAGGAGGTGGAATTCAATGAATTAAAATGATCACTTTTGTTGCTTTTTGAAAATATTTTTATTCGGCTGATGTGATCGAAGAAACAGTTGATTTTGAATGACATAGGAGGCTTTTTGCCCTGTGTGGGGTAAAAATACAACATATTCCCCAAATGTTGTGGAAACAAAAGTATTTTCGTGTGAGGGGTTGAAAACATCACATCAATTCTTTCTTAATTTTTTTATTTAAAAAAATAATAAAAAATTGGAAAAGGTTGCTGTGAACAACGTTTTTCAAATTTTTTAATTTTTATTATTTTTTTAATTTTTTTAAAAATCAAATATTTATTTTTTAAAATTTAGTATTTAGTATTTTTATTTTTATTTAAAAAAATTTATAATAAAAAGTTGGAAAAC